>BLSG01000413.1:1222-14010 GCA_012862495.1 Thraustochytrium aureum | reverse complement strand
CCCGTTGGTCGCCGCATACGTAAACTCAAGCGTGCAGCTGTCGCCTGGCGCGCCGTCAACGACTTTTCGACCGTACTCGTCAGTGAGCAGTACCACGACGACGTCAGCGCCGTCAATCGCGTCAGCCATGGCCTCATCGATATTACTGCCAGCGTGTATGTCTTGGCGGTCGAACCAGACCTCCCAGCCTTTCTCGCGCTTCATCCACGCCGCGGCCTCGTCGACGAACACCGTGGTCGGCCGACCGTGCACGGCAGACTCGCGCTCGTACGAGATCATGACCTTCGTCGGGCGCTCCGCCATCTTGCCCTCTCGCTCACTCGCTCCGTTGCCGCAGCCACGCTGCGCCGCAGCCACGCCGCCTCGTGCTCGCTCCCGTGCTGCGTTCGCATTCTGCTGCGTCAGAAACTGCTTGGCTCGAACGAGGGGCACCATCAAGTCCACATTTTGTCGGCCTGCTCATCTCGGAAACAGCATTGTATCTTCTTTCACGTTCATTCGAGCTTTGACTTTTCGCCCTCGAATTACCACTGGTGCACCGCGACGAGCGACTCGGACTCGATGCTCGATCGACCTTGACTTGGCGCCTGGCGGGCTTGGCGCGGGGCTCTGTCTCTGTCTCGCGCGAGCCAGCTCGCTCTACTAGAGGGCATAGCCTTCTATGTCCACAGAGAGGCGTCTGCCATCGACGCGCTGCAGCGTCTCGCAAGGCGCTCGATGTGGACCTCCCGAGCTATGTACTCGTGAGCGCATGGATGTCGAGGCGGCTCGGCTCGCCGAGAGCGCGCCATTCCTCCTCGGTTGCGTCGTGAAGGCGCCCTCAGACACGCCGGGGGCCTGCCTCCGAAAGGGTCTTCTGGTGGACTGGCCTGCTCGTGCTCCCTGGGTCCAATAGCGAAGGGAGCTGCCGAGCCTCGAGCAAGACGTGCATTCATGTCACCACGAAACCATCGTCCGCTGAGGGCACCACGTCGGGCGCGCTTGCGCAACCGCGGCGAGCACCGTGCGCAGCCAAGCGTTTCGTCTGCATCCGGCGGTGCGAGGATTCATCATTCTTGAGCGAGCTGCGAGCTGTGCTGGTCGGTCCAACGGGGGGTCGTCACCGGAACTATGGAGGTAGGAAGCGCACACGAGGTCGGAGCTGCCGCGCTGCTGAACCTATGCGCAGAGACCGACGCGGCGTGCGGAAACCGACGCGGCAAGGCCAGCTGCACCAGCAACAGCTCGAAAGAAGCAAGTGCATCAAGCGATCAAGGATGGGCGGATGGGCGGATGGGCGGATGGATTGATCCCTCCCTCGGTTTGTCAGTCCAACTCCGCCGCGCCGAGTAAATGGGCGTTGCATCGTGCACATTGTGCAGTGCCGTGGATGACTTGATGGCCCTCGGATGCCTGCCTGCACGCAATTGGCACGCCTTTGGTGATGTGTCTGGAAGGCGGTGGGAGTGAGCGTGCCGGGAGCCGGCCTGGTGGGAACGACGTGGGACACTACTTTTGCTATTCATGGAGACCATGTGCCGCGGAGGACCAGCAAGAGCTGCTTTGGTTGCCTGCTGGCGGTTGCGTGGGTAGGTCTTCCTACCTCCGAGCGGCCACGCCGAAACCACCGGGAGGAATAGAGACAGATCGGCCGCGGCCCCTGTTGCTGCCTCCGCCGTTCATTCGTACCAGCTGGAGTTCAGACGAAACGCACCTGGGACCTGCTTGCCCATTTCTCGCGCAAGAAGCCAAGCTCGATTGGACAGCAGACCCCAAACGAGCAAGCAGCAACACAGCAGCAGCAGACAAGAGCAACAGCAAGCACAACAAGCAGCACAGCCAACAGCAGCAAGAAACAACTTCAAGCCCCCCACAAAGCCAAGATGAAGGTCTCGATCGTCTCCCTCGCCCTTGCCGGGCTCGTGCTCTCCGCGGACGCCAGGCAGCTCCGCAGCGGCAAGCATGGCGGTGCCAAGCCCGGGGACGGATGCCGAGCGGAGATCTTCGCGGCCTGCTCGCCTGCGTGCGCTTCGGAGGAGAAGAAGCACATGGACTTCGCCTGCGTGGTGAGCTGTGTAGAAGACCCCGATACGACGACGATTTCCGCGGAATGCAAAGCCAGCTTTGATTGCATTGCCGCCGTCAATACCGAGTGCGGGCGCTGCGAGAAGGGCGACCAAACCTGCCGCTCGGCTCGCCGCGAATGCATTGCAGGCAGCGAGGTTGTGGACGCCGCCTGCCCCGAGCACCCCGGCCGCAACCTCGGCGGCCGTCCGGGCCGTCCCAACCGTCCGGGTCGCCCCAGTGAAAGTGATGACGAAGAAGATGACGACCAAGTTTCTGACGATGAGGACAACGAGGACGACGAGGAAGACCACCACGGCGGCAAGCCAAACGACGGCTGCAAGCGTGAGATTGCATCCGCATGCACGGAGTGCGCGCCCGTGGAGAACGGCGGCAAGCCGGACCTCGATTGCCTGAAAATCTGTGTCATTTCTGCCAATAGCACCGACATCTCTGTCGAGTGCAAAGCGTCGTTTGCTGAGAAGGTTGCGTGCCAGGAGGCTGTCAGCGAGAACTGTGACCGTTGCGAAAAGGGCGACCGCGATTGCCAGGTTGCTTTCAAGGAGTGCATCACGACCAACGAGAACGTCCTTCCCGTGTGCCCCGACAAGGGCGGCAAGGGCGGCAAGGGTGGCAAGGGTGGCAAGGGCGGCAAGGGTGGCAAGGGCGGCAAGGGCGGCAAGAGCATCTGAAGCGAACGACCCTAAGCCATGCGCAAAGCGAACCGTAGCTGTTCCGCTGCCACCCCAGACCATAAAAAACTAGCAGCGAACACCAATGAGAGTACACAGATTGCTACGCTTCATTGACTTCATCTTGCGCTCAACATGCGCTCTGCCTTGGCCCACCTACGCGTTCGCCAACCGACAATCGTGGAGTTGGGAGCGAGCGGCAGGCTCGGCAGGCAGCCTTGGCCTCTCCATGCGGCTTCGGCCTCGCAAAGCGGCAAGGGCAGACCAGGACACTGTGGTTGTATAAACCGTTGCGAAATGGAGGACGTCATGACTCGCGGGACTGGCCATCTCGGCAGCAACGAGTCCCACGACGTCCCATCGATCATCAACAACAACACCGCCACGATGATCTCGCGAGGGCTCTGTTCCTGGCACACGGACATTTCCCTGGCCAAATCCGCTCGCTCCGTGAACTCTACGCACGAATTTGAACGTATTCAAGGCAGTAAAACGCGTCGTACATTGAGGAATTGTTCGGTAAAGTGCCTTTTTTTTTCGGTTGATTTTCATTTGATTGATCAATCAAGACGAGAGACGAGCAGACCTCCAACCAACAAACGCGGTGGTGGGCGCCGCGCCGATTGCTGATTGCTGGTTCTCTGGGTCGATTGTCTGCTGGGTTTAGCTGCCGATAAGCCGCGCGCCAGGGCTGCGCGTCCCGCTGGTCGACTTGATTCGGCGCTGTTGAAGCGGCGCCTCGAGCGTCTCGTTAGCGAGCATCTGCGAGTTGGTTGCCGAAGCTGACGCGGACCGGGATGGCGCCGCAGCGCAGCGCGACGAGGCCTCGCGGAACGTCGTCTGATGAAGAGTGGGAGGTCTTGTCCTCGACTGGGAGCACGGCTGGCTCGACGAGCGGGATTTCGTGTGGAGGAAGCGCAGCCGGGTTTGGTCTCGCCGCGTATGTTTGCCAGCTTCATGGCCTCGTGCCTTGCCTCGAGGTCACCGGGTCCTTGGCTGGCGCTTCAGACGAGGAGCTCCAGAGCGCAGCAGCAAGCGTTCTGCAGGGGATTCAGGCGCGCATCGGGACGCTGGAACGGGAGGCGCACAACAGCCAAACGCAGAGCCGCGAGCTCCGCCGTGTCGTCGCCCGCCTTGCAGTGGAGAACGCGCAGCTGCGCGAGCAGGCCCAAGCGCAACAGCTGAACGGATTGGCCAAACGCCAGGTCCAGCGAGTAGAGGCGCGGCGCGCCCAAGTTCTCATGAAAGAGCAACTGAGAACTGCGCGCAAGTCGGCGCCAGCGAAGAACTTGAAGGACGTTCGCGTCACCCAGCGGCGGCAGCGCCCGAGTGCGCGCCGCATCTGATGAACTGCAGGCGGCCGCGCGGCCAGCGTTCGTTCCAGCCAGAGAGAGAGAGAGAGAGAGAGAGAGAAAGAAAAAAGTAATAATGGTCGCTACGTCGAAATGTCACAGGGAACTGCTTGCGGGCTGCGCAAGCGCATGCGCCGCCAGCGCAGCGCGAAACACCGGAGACGTGAGGCCCTCAAAGCCTCGCAATAAAAAGTCGCAATTGTCTCGGACAATGGCGCGTAGCCACGGAGGCATCCTCTCGCGGTGCGCGAGGCGCTGCAAGAGCCTCTTCTTGTCGGCGAACGACAGGTCCCGCACACCAGTTTCTTGCTCAGGCGGAACCGGCGCGACCGGCGCCTCTGGCGGGGCTTGGGATAGCAAAATGGCGCGGCGAATCGCTTCATCGTCACTCATATCCTCGTCGCCGTCAAAGTCCTGGTTGGCCGGCGGAGCCAGGCTCTGCCTCTGTGCCGGCTCGTGCGTGCGCGGCTTCTTCGCGGGGTAGCCCGGCTGAGCGGCGCGTCGCAGGTGCGCTCCCGAGACAAAGCGGTCAGGCTCATCGGCCTGCAGGCGGCGGTAGAAGAGCAGATAGCCAGTGTTGGAAACGGAAAGCTCGATCTGGTCTGTCATCTCTTTCCACGACACCGAGTACACGCTGCCGTCGTTAAAGAGCGACCACGGCGCTGACGGCGAATCTGCCAGGTGCAGGTTGATATCCGAGCTGTGCCGCGCATAGCAAAAGTAGTGGCCCGAGTTGGCGTTGGCTCCAGTATGAACCACCACGGCGTACAGGCCGTAGCGCCGGTCCTGACCCGGATCGTCAAAATTTGCCCCGCTCAATCTTGTGATCTGTTCGATGAGCTCAGGGTCGGCGTGCGGCAGATCCAGCACATGCGCGAAGCGGGCCGTCTCAAGGTGCTTGACGGGCCGGTGCCGCCTCGTGTCAAAGCCCATGCGCTTGATCGTCAGCACGAGGTGTGCAGGGCCCCGCGTCAACACAGTGTGCTGCAAGAAGGTCGTTTTCCTGCCCTCGAACTCGCACTCGAGGCGGTCGTTCCCATCGAGTACGGCAGACCCAAATGAGGCCTGCAGCAGACCCTGCAGATCAGTGCTTTTGCTTCGGTCTGAGAACACCTGCTTGGATTCCGACCACATCTCGGTAGAGTCGCTCGTCGAGGCGAATTGGAGCACAGTGTCCTGCACCAAATGCGCGACTCCGCAGGCCCGTCCCCAGGCCCAGAACGCCTCCGCTTCGACCGTAATCGCATTCTTCGTGATACGCCACACAGTTGGCGCCGCCCCGCTTCGAGCTGGCCCTTGCCCAGCCCCCGGCACGTGCCGCAAGGCGCTGGCGTTGGTCCACTCGCCGCACATCAGCCAAGTTGCCTCGGGCACAGCGCCGTCGAGCATTGGGACACCGAGCAGGCTCCCGTGGTGGTCGCCCGCCTCGGCTCGCAGCAGAACGCCCGAAATCGGCGGCTCGGAGCTAGGAGTGGGCGATTTGAAGCTAAATACCGTCTTGAGGCAGCCCGTGAGAAGCGCGCCGGGGCGTTCCTGTGACACCGCGCGAAGGCGAAAGCAGCAGCTCGACGCGCTGCCGCCTGGCGACGTCGCGGCAACCTCAAAATAGGTCCCGTTTGCGGGGTGGTCCACAGTGCGCATATCTGGGACGCGCTCTGCGGTGCAAATATAAACGGTGTGTAGGCTGCCGGCGCACAAATTGGCGTCGATAGTGTTCGCAATCGTGTGCTTGAGCGCCGAGAATCCAGTCGGGGCCCGATCACCCGGGTCCTGCCACTGCAGCGCAACGTCGTACAGGAACTTGCGCCTCGCCGCCCCGCCGCCGCCGCCGTTGCCGCGCGCAATGCAGAGGTACATCGGCAACCCGGGCTTGCCAGCATTGATGTTGGCGTCGCCGCCGCTCGGCGTTTGGATGACTTGCTCGTACCCGTCAGGCAGCTCCTCGACCTCTGGCAAGAATAGCGAGAGGCGCGTTATGGGAGCGAGGGAGGCGTCCCCAAAGCCGCGCAGAACGGCGAGTCTGGCTGGCGCGGCGCTGGGGGAACCAAGTTAAAGTTGGTTGAGCCCTGTTGGCCCGAGTGCACCGCGGAAACGACTTTAAACCCAGGAGGAACAGCATCCCCCTCGCGCAGGACGCACACATCGAGGATTGGGGCCAGAGCCTGAGCGTCCCTCGTTGTGCGCCTCGCCTTGAAGTGCGCCACCACAGCGCCCCCCGAAGCCGGCGCGGAAGCCGACGAGGAAGCACCCGTGCCTTGCTCAGAGCCCACGGCGCTTGAGTCGGTCATGTGGCCTGTAAGCGTGGTCCCGCCCACCCCACTCTCGATCCTAAACGTGACTGCGTGCCAGATGCTGTCGGAGCCACTGGGCCTCGCGAGGCCGGTAAAGCGCCACACGTCCCGCTCCGCACATAGGATCCCTGCCAATTCGCCCGCGTCGCGACTGGCCGAAGCTAAGTGGAGCCCGCTGTACGAGCCCTGCATGAACACGCCTGTAATCGGGGTCGTGCGTGGCTCGAGCTCGACCACTGTGCCTCGCGCAGGGAGGATTCCGTCAGGCATGGGATCCCCGTGGGGCCTTCCCACGAATAGCGTCTCGTCGTGAACGGCTTCCCCATCGCTCCCGACCCTCCCGCGCCTGGCGGGAGACGCACAGGAGGCAGTCGCCGAGCCGGCGCCACTCGAGCCAGCCCCCAACGAGGCCCTCGCCACAACGCGGGGCACCCACGGGGCCGCAGCAAGAAGCGAGAGTTCGCTCTCGGCGTCAAGGTCGTGGCGCGTCATGACGTCAATGATCTTGTGGAAGCGAAAGGGCGGGGGCAGCCTCGGCGCTCGAAAAACGGCCAACTGGGTCAGCGGGCATCCCTCCCCGCGGCGCTTGACCAGGACCTTCTGATTGACAAACGCAAAGGGGCCACAGCGTTCGTAAGCTGGAGGCGCGAAAGGCCTGCCTGGCTCGGTCTCCGCGACATGGACGAGGGCGAGCTCGGTCACGGGTGCAGAGAACGTCTCGGACTCGGTAAGCCAGACGAAGACGTCGTCTTCGGGGGCGCTTTCTAGAGCAAAGTTTAGCGGCTGGTCGATGACTTGATACTCGGCGACGCTGTTGGGTTTTCTCGCGGAAACCACCACGTCCGTGATGGGCATCCCGCGCTTGTAGCAAATTTTTACAGGCGTTGTGGCTGGCCCACTCGGCACTGGGCTTTGCCCACTTGGCGAACCAGCCGCCGGGTCGCTTTGCGGGTGCGCCGCTGGCGCGCGGGCGGAGCTCGAACCCAGCATACTGAGCCCGGCGGCGGCGGCGGCGGCGGCGGCGGCGGCGGAGCGCACGATGGAGGAGCCTGGGCTAGACCCGCTGCCGCTCACGGCCGCTTTGGCAGACTCTGCCGGGGTCGGGTTGGGCACTGCATGCTCGCGAGCCGCCCAGCTCGGGTTGAGGTCGGCATCGATCACGCGAAACCCTTCTGGTGGAGAAGCAATGTCCTCCTGGCCACACAGGAGCCGAATCTCCGTGATAGGCGGTCCGTTTGAATCGCGCTGAAAATACAAATGGACTTGGTCGGGGAGAACCGCAGGGTCCTGGATGCCAATTTGGCCTGGGTTGAGGTTGACTGGGACGTGAACATAGCCCGGGGTGGCCGGGACCGGATCCGAGCCTGGAATCCTGCGCACGATCAGCTGGACGATGGGCGACTCCTTCGGATCGCGCTTCACGCAAAGAAACACGGCGGGGGCTTGGGGCTTGTCCTGGTTGAGGTTGACGCGGATGAGCTCAAAACCGTGCGGGATCTCGAGCTCGCTCATCGCAGAGAGCGACGGGCAACTCACTGCGGTCAGGTCCGTGATGGGCATGTACTGTCGCGGCAGGGCTACAGCGACACCGAACTCTGAATTTTCGCGGGCCTTGTAGCACCCGCACGAGGTGCAGTGGTATAGCTGCGCAGTGGAGCACCCAAAAATGCTCCCCAGAGTGCCCCCTGGGAGCACGCTGTTGAGCGCGTTCATCATGTGGTCATGAAAGTCTGCGACGTCCATTTGTTCGCCGTTCTGCCACTGTTGGTCGAGCGCAAGTTGCAGATCAGACGAAACGACGACCGGCCGCTGGCCAAGTAAAAGGCGGCCAAGAAGCTGCTGGACCGACGTGAAAAGGGCGTCGCCTGTCCTGGTCTCTGGGCCCGGAAATACGACGGCGCGACGGAACGCGTAGGTCATGAAGAGCGCCTGCAAGAGCGAGTTTTGGTAGCAAACGTTGGTGAGCCCTTGCTCCATGTTGGCAAGCCCAGTCAAAAACGGCCGAAAGCGCAGGTCAGGGTCGTCAACTAGGCGCACGATGGCCTCTTCCTGGTCTCTCCGCAGCATGTCCTGGAGCGAGAGGACAACCGAGCGCGACGGACTCGTACGGGTCAACCCACGGAAGCTCGATGCGTCGCTCAACAGCTTGGCTTCCAAGTCGCCGGACGCGCTGTCGCCGTAAAACCAGCGGCCTCGCATCGTCTCGCCACCTGCGTCCATGGCAAGTTCGACGATGTGGACCCCGACGCGTCCGTGCCCCCCCTCCGCGCCGAGGTGACGCTGGGTCCAGGTTCCTGAAAGTTTCCAGCATGCGTCCTCCGTGAGCCGCGCGACAAGCTGCATCGTGCCCTGGTCGCGCCCATACGGTCCCTCGAGGACGATCGCAAAGGCGGCTTGGCCCTGGGCTTCTTCCTCTGCAACTTGGTCCAATTCGAGAAACCCCAGGGTGGTGTCCCAGCCGACCACTTGGGCAGCGCCAAATGATTCGGTCTGGGCCTGCGCACCACCGCCAAAACTGGCCTCGCTTGTGAGATCCATCGGCTGCGTCGTGTTGCGGCTCTGCCGGAGCGCATTGATCGCTGCGCGAAGATTCTCCTTGCGTCCACTGATGACGGCGTCCAGCGCGGCATGTGGCCCGCCGCCAGAGTTCTCCAGGGGGACGAGGTTGGCGCCGATGTTTGAGGAGTCTGGATCGAAGAGGTTGTTGCTTCCAGTAACATCGATGGGATTCTCTGGCGACGGCCCCAACATGGTTGTGTTGGGCGCGTCACAAACGGCGCATCTTGTGGCAGAGGCCGCATTCCTCATTGTGCACTTGGAACAGCTCCACTCGGTATCGGACGCAGCGGCTGGGGCTGACGGAGCAGCTGCCGGCGCAGATTTTACGTCTGTATTGGCATTCGGGTTTGGGAACGTGCAAACGGCGCAGGTCGGCGCTGCTCGTGGGTTGGCCAACGTACACTGGGTGCAAATCCACTGGTCTGCCTGCGCGCTACTGGAGACGCCTGCTGAGGTAAATTGCAGGGCGTCTGCCGAGGCAAAGTTGACTGGGTTTGGGCCTGCTCCTCCTGCGTTGGTCATCGGCCGAGGCGTTGAACACGCGGTGCACGACATCGCAAGCGGGGCATTATGTAAGGTGCAAGCGGCGCAGGGCCAGTCGTCGAGGAACCCCGCAAACGCGTCGCTGTCGTCAATGTTGGCCACCCCGGCCGCACCGGCTCCGAGCGACGCCGAGGGGCCATCTGGACCAAGGACCGCGAGCTCAGCAAGGGCTTGCGCTCCGACGTCGAGGCTTGTGGGGAATTCGCCGCGTCGCCCTTGCACGCGAAAGCTCTCGAGCACGAGCTGGTCCAGCCCTCCAGCAACAACACCAAATACGGCGCCATCGAGCCCAGAGAGTGCGAGGTTTTCGAGCAGGTCCACGCGGAGAGCCAGCAGAGGCCGATCAAGAGCGAAAACGCTCAGGGCTTTGGTTCCCGATTCATACTCGACCCTTATGTCACACTTGTATGTGTTGGGGGATGAACTTGGAGCAGGGAGCAGCGCCGCGGTTGGGGCCCGGACGAGGTCCCTTCCTGATGGCCCCCGAATGGCCACCCCGACACCGAGGAAGTCGGGCGCCTCGACGCGCACCAGACTGACGACGATTCGCAACTGGTGATCCAATTCGGGGCGCGCGGGGGCACCAAGACACGAACCGAGCAACTCCCACACAGTTCCACCGTGCAAAACGAGCTCCACCTGCTCATCGAGCGCGAGATTGGCAAGGCGGACCGAGGCTGTGAATCCGCCCCCTACGGCAAACCGAGCATGCGTGAAGGCCGCTGCACCAGGCCACAGTGAAGTCCCGCTTGGGATCCTTGCGCACTGACCGAGCACAAGAATGCCGGCGCGCTCGTCAAGCGCAACAACGGAAGGCGTCGGGGGGTCCCGGCTCGGAGGCACCTTGAACCGCTCTGCTAGAAGGCTTGAGGCGTGCTGTCCTGGAAGGTTGACAAGGTGGAGACTGCGATGCTTGTGCACATTGGCCACGTCAGCGAGAGCAAACGACGGCGGGCCCTGCATGGGATAAAATGACCACAGCCCGTTGTTGCTCGCTGCCGTGCACGTGAACCCACAGGCAAACTCGGCACCGACCTCCTCGCGGAGCAGTTCGCGCTCCCAGACTTTAACAAAGCTGAGCAGGGGCTTGTCGCAGCCCGGAAGGAGCGTGACTGGGCCAATCGAGGCCAGCGCTGGAGCGGCATCTGTCGCGGTGCAGACTCCACGCAGGCCATCCAAGTAGAGCGTTGGTTGTAAGGCTGGCCCAACAGCACATGCCACGTGGAGCCAGCGCCCAGCGATCCGCCTGGCGCTCGCCAGCGCGATGATCTGCGAGGCGGCTCCCTCGCCTTTAGTGAGGCGCAGCTCGACGTGGTCTGGGGTCTCTCGAAACTCGAGGCGAGCTGCAGACAGGTCTGCAAGCGCAATCCAATCTGAAGTGGGCGATGATTCGCGGCCGACCCAGAGTTGGATCGACCACCCTGCGCTCGCCGGGAAGGTGACATTTTGGCCGAGCGAGAAAGACTGGCCGGGCCCCAACCTAGCCGTCGCGAAATCATGCGCCTCAGGAGCCAGCGGCCCATCGAACGCGAATACCGTATTGTCGGGAAAGACGAGCCGGGGAACGCCGAGTACCGCGCCGACGGCCGAGCCGTGCCCGTGCCAGCCGATCAGCTGGCCGGGACTCGTGGCAATTTGCAGCGGAGACCTACTCGTTGAAGCGTTTGCTGGACCGACCACTGTCTGCGTCTCGCGCGCAGGACAAAAGCTCGTGTAGAGGACTGAGACAGCATCGGCTCGGTTCTCGTCTCCGTCGAGAGGGTCAATACGCCAGCCGGCGAGCACGCGGTGGCCCTTGGCGCTGCACATCCTGCCTCGCACGCAACGCGCGAGTCCGCTGTCTGTGGCAGTGAGCGAGAAGTTGGGGTGGCTGCCTTGCCCAGGCTGAGGCTCGAGCGCCCAGCGACCCTCTGGCCAAGCAAAGTACGGGTACGAGAAGGCGAATTCAGCAGGCGCGCTTTCTCCGCCGATTAGAGAGGGGAGCGCAAGGGGCGTGCTCGCGTTTTGCACCCAAGACGTGAAGCGCATCGCGTCTTCCAGGTCTGCTGCGCTTCCGAACGGGCGGTCATCGGGCTCTTCGACAGAGTGCCGCACAGCACTAGAGTGCGCCCAGTGGACTTGCGCTACGCGAGCCGCGAGATCTGCGGCGTGACTGTTTGAAGACGCAGAACGGAGGAGAGTCTCGGCAGCCTCTGCCGCGAGATCTGGGTCGTGCTGCGCGCCAATGAGCAGGCGTTCCAGGATCGCCTTCTCCGGTGCGGAAAGCGCGCCGTTATGCTCTGCGATGATTATTGTCGTGATGGGGAGAGCGAGCGACTGTAGGATCGAGGGCCGTCGGGCGACGACGAGGCTCTCCAGGAACACGTTGAAAAAGTCGGCGCGCCCTTGCCGCAGGCACGCTCTGGCCAGTGCAAGCGCAGTAGCGGGCGACAGCGCTTCGCTGCATGCAAGCGCGAGCGCCGAGCGCCCAGTCGCGACGCCTCGAGCTGCGCCGCTGTTGCCTCCAGCGGCAACGGCGCTGACGAGCGCATCAATCGCAGAGCGCACTTCACGGTCCAGGCTTCCCAGTGCATCACCCGTGGCGCGCTCGAGCACCCGATTCACTTCCCAGAGCCGTTCTGCCGCCACGACCGTGGCCTCCATTCCTCCGGCCTCGTCGCGCGGGCCGCCAGATCTCAACCGTCCAAGGGAACAAACGCGATGTGAGACTGCCGCTCGCTCTGCAGCGCACCGGGCACGGCAGCGCGAGCGCGTCGGGTCTGCTACCTGCCAGGGCTCGCAGCTCGCTCCACGCGCGTTCTGCACGCCGCGCGCACGGTGGCGAAGCGGGTCTGCGCCACAATCGCTCTTCGGATCATGGATGAATGAAATGACCTCAATGACAGACCTTTGAATGATGATACTTGAAGGCCGAGCAGACCATGGCCAGAAGAACATCAACCAGATCGTCGCGGATGCGGCTCCGCGGGCACGGCACGCTGCGTGAAGGCGGCCCGAACGAGTGCGCTGCGCGCCGCGAAAATACATCAACAGCGGAGGCGCTGTGTGTCGTGTGGATGCCAAGTCGGAGATAAATAACGGCGTGTGGGCTTCGAGTGCGGCTACTCGCGCCCTGGGACGGCTCGCTGCTGCTCCTTTCGGTGTGGGCTGGGGTGCGCTTGATGGCGTCGAGAGGGCTGAGCAGCGCATCGGTGAGTTCAGAAAATGGGTACGGATGGTTTTGTTTCAATTTGAAGGCAGGGCAGGCGTGGTGTAGCAGTGGCGCACGGCTCAGTAGTCGAGCTTGGGGTCCGACGGCTTGATGCCCA
>BLSG01000411.1:300847-318516 GCA_012862495.1 Thraustochytrium aureum | reverse complement strand
CCTCGATGAACGGGCCCTCCTCCACAGTGAAGCGGCCCTTCGTGGTCCGGAGACTAGCCTTGCCGGGTTGCACCAGGAACGTCTCTAAAAACGTTGCCACCCACCTCGCGCGCGCTGCGCCGCTCCGCCGCTGCGCCGCTCCGCCGTCGGCTGGCCTCGTCTCCGCTTCATCTCCGCGCCGCCCTGCCTTCGCCCTGCCCGCGCGCCTCGGCTGCTCGCTCGCTGGCGACTGTTGCGCTGCTCGTTGCGCGTCTGCGTCCGACTCTGCGAGAGAATGATCTTCTTGTACTCCCACGAAGGAAGCGCAAGGAACACAACGGCCGACACCAGAATTCATTCAGAACAGAACACAGACAGAGCCGAACAGAGAGGAGCCGCACGAGTCCTGGTGGGGCAGTCCAAGCGCGCCAAAGGCAGGGGCAGAGGACGCGCGCGATGGCGGAAGCGCTTGCTAAAGAGCTGCGCAAGCTCGCCGACGCGGGCAAGGCTGAGCAGAGTGAAGATGTCCTGCGCAAAGCAAAGATTGCGTTGACAGAGTTTGCCACCCTGCCGCCGAGCACGGCGTCCACCGCTGCGTCCAAGAAGGAGCGCACGCTGGCGCGCGATATCTACGAGTCAGCGGTTCTGCTGAGTGTCGCCGGCAAGGATATCAAGCAGCTGGAGCGCCACCTTCTCCTGCTCCGCCCGTTCAACTTTGAGTATCGCAACGAGCTGGGCGACTCGCCAAAGCGCAGCGAGATGATCGCGCTGGAGCTCCTCACCTTGCTTGTCGACTCTCGCCTTGCCGAGTTTCATTCGCTCCTCGAGCTTGTGCCTATGGCCGAGCGCGAGAACAAGTTCATCACGTTTGTGGTGCAGCTCGAGCAGTTTCTGATGGAGGGCAGCTACAACAAGGTCCTAGCTGCGCGGAAGCGGACGCCAAGCAAGACGTACACCTGGCTGCTCGAAAACCTTGAGGAGACCGTCCGCGAGGAGATCGCAAGCTGTATCGAAATCGCCTACCCGACCTTGACTGTGGCCTCAGCCCAAAAGCTCATGAACCTGCCTTCGCAAAAGGCTCTCGAGGACTTCGTTGCGATGAAGGATTCGTGGGTAGTGGACGGATCCAACATCCGCTTCAAGACAGACGAGGCCGGCGACCTTGCCGATCAAATCCCCTCGCACCAGATCATCAAGGAGAGTCTCAACTACGCGCACGAGCTGGAGCGGATCGTGTGAGGCGGCGTGCCTACCGACAGGCCGGCTCACACCGTCCGGCGTCAAGAAATAAATATAAAGCGAATGATTTGTGCTGCAGCAGCCGGCCCAAGCACCATAAACTTGAGCCACTGCGGCTTTGCGGGTGTTGGAGGAGGGCGACGTATCCGCGCGTTGCACAGGTCAGCGCAAGCGGGAATGAGCGCACCTGCGCAGCTGCAGTTTGTAGTAGACTATCGTTCTCTCTAGCTCTAGCTAGAGGAAGTCTGGCCTTGGTTGTCGCCGCTCAATGCGGCAAGGCAGGCCCCAAACCAATCGATCTTTCCTTTCGTCAAGAGCGGGCGTGTGGAGGGTGACATGACTTTCACCACTTGATTCCACCCATTCAACTTGTTGAAAGCAGGCATCTCTGGCAACCTTTGCGCCATGTAGGTTTTTCCTGTTTCTCCCGGGCAACAGCCTGGTTGTGACACTTGGCAATGAGAAGTGCCGTCGGTCAGTGCGGACTGGTACCTTCAGGTGCGTAACGTGCGTCCGTCAGCTACAAGATCTCGATTTCTTCTGACTAATTCCGTCTGAGAGTGATAATCAATGGACAAAAGCAGTTGGCAATTTGGCAGGGTGCGCCCTCAGCGCTTGCGGTGTTCGTCCGCGAACCACGGCAGTGTGACATCACCTCCTCCTTTTCAACAGGTTTTCTGCAAGCCGTTCGTATTGGCCAAGACACTTGTCCAATGTCCCCACACGAGATTTCACGCTGTCAATGACCTGCAAGTCGAGGCTCAGAGCCAGAGTGCGCTCCACAAGCGCCTCGGCACCTGCAACATCAGCTTCAACGACGCGCTCGAGTTCGTTCGACATGGACGCATAGCTGCCCGAGGCAAATCGCAGAACGCGCAAGACGGGTTGAAGGGGTCAGTGCTGCCAACCATTCGCGAGAGCCTTCGTGCGAGCCCAGTCCGCAAAGGCAAAACTAGCTCGACGCCACACCAACCCCGTCAATGCGCCAGCGCAGCGCTGGGGCCTCGCGCTCGCTACACAAGCGTCCACTTACGCGTCCATGTTCAGGTGCACCGCTTCGCAAGCGTCGTTGAGCGCACCGCGCAGCGATTTCGCAAGCACTGCGACCTCCGCGCCAAGGCGCGAGCACTTGTCCGCGAGCTCCTCGAGCTGTTGCTTGTGATCGTCGCCAAAGAACAAGTGCTTCTTCCGCGCTTCCCCGCCCGCTTCCCCGGGCGGCGCTGCTGCGTCAAACCCAAAAGCAATTGATACGGGGCCATCGCGCTCCACGTCGTCCACGCGCGAGTCGCTCGGCAGCCGCAACATGTTCGCAGAGTGCTCTCGGTCTAGCTGCGGATGCTCTGCTGAAGGATTTGGGCGAAGGGTGGACGCAGGACAGGCTGACATGCACGCACAGTCCATTCTCTAGCTAGCTAGTGAGTACTCCTATTTCTATGATGCAGCAGCCGCGGAAGGCGCGCCAGGCTGCTCTGCGCGCAGCATATTGTCCAGGAAGAGCTCTCCGGCCTTGTAGCTCGAGCGCACCAAGGGCCCGCTCGCAACGTATCGGAACCCCATGTCTTGCGCTTCGCGCTCGTACTCGGCAAACGCCTCGGGCGTGATGTACTCGATAACCGGAAGGTGGCCCTTCGTCGGCCGTAAGTACTGCCCGAACGTGATCACGTCCACGCCGGCGGCGCGGCAGTCCGCCATGGTCTGTCGGACTTCCTCGGGCCGCTCGCCGAGGCCTAGCATGACGGACGTCTTGGTCACTAGGCTCGGCACGAACTCTTTGGCGTACTCGAGCACCTTGAGGGTCTGCTTGTACCCAGCGCGCCGGTCTCGCACGCTTGGCGTGAGGCGCTCGACAGTCTCGATGTTGTGCGCAAAAACGTCCAGCCCCGACTCTGCGACAAGTTTTACAAGGGACCGTTCTCCGCGAAAGTCTGGCGTGAGGCACTCGACGAGGATCGCCTTGGACTTGTTCGCAGAGGCAGCGCGCTGCTGCGCCGAGTACTGCTTCAGGTATCGTACCGTCTCTGCAAAGTGGTTGGCGCCTTGGTCCTCCAGCTCGTCCCTGTCGACCGACGTGAGCACAACATAGTCGAGTCCCCACTCCGTGATGGCTTGCGCCACTTTGCGGGGCTCTTCCGGGTCCAAGGGGGCCGGTGCGCGACTCGTTTTCACCGCGCAAAATCTGCACGCGCGTGTGCATGTGTCCCCCATGATCATGATTGTCGCCGTCGCCGTCCCTTCTTTCCCGCCCCCCCAGCACTCGCCAATATTCGGGCACCGGGCTTCTTCGCAGACCGTTGCGAGCCCCAGGCCCTTGACAGTCTCGCGTAGCCGCTCATAGTTTTTCAGGCTTTCCCCGCTCTGCGCTCTTGCACTGTCAGCGCGTCTGCGCGAGGCGCGGAGTTGGCCACATCAGTGCGGCAACGACAGGGCGCCCGCCCCACTTACCGTCGCGTTGATTTTCAGCCACCGCGGCTTGGCCAGCTTCTTCTTGTTGCGAAGCCCGCCGCTCGCTGTGCGCAGCTGAGCCTCCCCGTCCTGCGTCCCGGCGACGCTGGCGGCCTTGCTCGCCACGTCCGCCAAGCGGTCCTTTTCCAGCTGCTCCCGGAGCTCAGCTAGCCGTGTGGACGCCCACCTGCGCGCTCCGCCGCTCTGCGCCGTGCCCCACAGGCCTCTTCTCGCAGCGCCCTTCGCCCACGCCGTGCAAGCCATCGTGCCGCGCGCCGCTCAACCGCAGAACCAGCCAGACCGCCAGAACCGCCCAAGCAGCCAGGCCGACAGAGGCAGACAACCAGTCAGCCACGGGCCGCTCCGCTCGCTGCTCTCGCAGGCCACGCCGCGCTGCCTGCCGCTGCTGTGCTCTCGCGTCGCTGCAACAAAGCGATTTGTGGTCTGCTACGAGTACCCCATGATGAGTAAAAAGTACTCTCATTCACGGGTATTTTGATTTGCTCCAGGGACCAGCCTCCTGCCTTCTCTCGCCTCCTCGCTCCACCCACCCGCATCGGGCAGCGAACACCACCATCATGATCGACCGCCATCGCCTCATCGATCGCAGAACGCGCCGGCGGCGCCGCAGCCTGATCCGGGGAGAGGGAGGGAGGGAGGGATCATGAAGGGCTGACAGGTTGACTCCCGATCCGCCGTCGCGACGTGTTTTCGTCGAAAAAGTTCGGCAGAGGTGCCCGCCCGCCCATCCTTGCCCTCGGATCTGTCTACGTAGGTACTCGAGCACGTGGGATGAGAGATCGACAGATTGGCACTGGCACGACGCGCGGCGGATGCGAAATGGGCGTCGCGGCCTCCGCGGAACCCGAGCGAAGGGTTTCGACGATTGACTCGCGCCTCAACGCGCGGCTGAGACGCGGCGTCGACGCAAACGTCAAACTCGTCGTTCGCGGCGCGCGGCGTGCCGGGAAAAGTACCCTTCTCTTGCGGCTCCAAGGCAAGCGGCCCGAGTCCTTCGACAGGTACACGCCAACGCCAGAGATTGCCGTTGCGCATGTACACTGGCGCAACCGCACGAACGAGGAGGTCGCCAAGGTGGAGGCCTGGGACGTCGTGGACGAGGCGCTGGCAAGCGCCCGGCCAGGCAGCGCCTTGGCTCAGAATGTGCCGAGTTCTGTGGTCGACCCAGACGCCCCGGCTGGCCTGCCGCCTACAGCGGCTATCCTCGCTGGCCGGACGCGCCGGTATGGATCGCACGTCTTCGAGCTGCTCGACGCGACCGTCGTCGACGTGTACAGAGGAGCCCACGCGTGCATGATCCTGTACGACCCGCACCGTGAAGAAACCTTCCTGCACGCGGAAAGGCTTGCATCAGCCGCCCCGACTGAACTACCCTTGCTCTTGGTCCGTAACTTTGCGGACCGGGAGACAGATCCCCAAAGCTCCGACGACAAACCAGAGGCAGTCGTAGACCAGCAACGCGCTGAGGAGCTTGTGGACCAACTCCGCCGCGCAACGCCAGGCCGAGCCGCCCACCACTTTTCATGCTCCTGCAAATCATCTGCGGGCCTCCGTGCTCTCTACGAATATCTTAGCGTACCGTTTCTGTGCGCCCGGCGCCAGGCCTTGCTCGACCAACTTGCCTCCTGCGAAGCGCGAATGCACCAAGCCCTGCTCTCGTTCGAGGCCGCAGCCGCAACACAGGGCGGCCAAGGCGCTCACGCGCAATCGCCTACATCAGCCACACCGCGAATGGAGCGCGGTTGCGACGGCAGCCAAACCTCTGCGCCGAGTCAAAACCTCAACAACGCCGGAACCAGCAGCCTCGGCCTTGCGAGCAGGGGCGGATGCCCCAACCCTAGCGAAAAGACAAGAGCCCCAGGCGGCGGACAACTCAAGCTCGCGATCGCGACGCCAAGCACGCATGCGCGAGGCGCCGCCCCGGCGAGCGAGCTCCCTGCGCTACAAGTAGATAGCAGCGCCCTCGACGCCTTTCTCGCCGACGTGGACTCGGACGACGAAGGCGCCCGCATCGCGCGCTCCACGCGCGCACTCGTGCAAGGTTGCCTACTGCCTAGCCGAGGGCAGGGCGCGAACGTTCGCACAACGCCGCAGCACGCGACCCAGCTGGAATCGCGCCAGGATATCGTCGAGGCCCTTGCGCAAGCAACGCGCCTCGCGCAGCAGCAGGCAGAGTTAGGGCCTGCTCCAAGCGCGCACTACTCTGATGACGCGGTGGCCCCAAAGGCGAGCAAAAAGCACAAAAAGCACAAGAAACACAAAAAGGGGCGGCGCGACGACAGCGTTGCCGGATGCGCCTGGGACCATGCTGTGGGACCGACCAACACACCAGGAGAAACCAGTCGCAGCGACCGCCAACTCGCGCCGCAGCAGCCTGGCGGGCCGAGCCAAGGCCAAGCCCATCAACCCCTGTCGGACAGCGAGTTGTAGCGGCCCGTCAAGCGTCTACCAGTAGGGGACGGCAAGCCCAAGCTGAAAACTGCTTACGTCAAAATATCGGGCAGCGAGTTGCAGCGGCCCGTCAAGCTTCTACCAGTTGGGAACGGCAAGCCCAAGCTGAAAACTGCTTCCGTCAAAAATTGTGCCTCAGGTAGACATCCACCGCTGCTAGCACAATGTCGCGGTCCTTTTGCTTCTCGGGCTCTGAGAGCTCGGCGTACGGCCCACGCTGCTCCTCCGTGACCCAGTCGTGCATGTGATTGCGCTTGACCCAGTAAATGTGCTGCTCCTCGCTCGCTTGCTCAAGGAATTCGCGTGTGCGCAGCGTAGACTTGAACCGCGACTTGCGGTCGGTTTCGTCGATCCCGTCGGTTTCTGCCCAGCAGCGCCGGATCGACTCGCACGCGCAGTGCGCTGCCAGCAAGTTCTCCAACTTAAAGTAGTCGGGCAAGTCCTTGAACACCAAATTCGCAATGTCGTACTCCTTGCCGCCAATAACTTTGATGCGCGGCTCGAACCTGCCGTCTGGCATCCGCGTCCGGTTTCCTCGCCACATCTCGTGCAGTTGGGTCGCCGTGGAGATCTCAAACGTCTCGAGGTCGTTGGAGACCACGTTGATCTCCTCCTCGAGGTCCTCGAAATCTGCAAACTCAAAGTCACCATCCTCAAAGTCAGACACGGCCGCGCGCCGCGGCGAACGCGGGGTGGACGGAGCTGAGCCGTTGTTGTCGCTCAAACGCTTGCGCATCTCCAGACTCTTTCGGTTCTTCCAAAACGCAATCTCGGCCTCCCGCAACTCGTCAATGCCCTGTCGCGCGCTCAAAAGCTTGAGAAACTGCCCCAGCTTTTCTGACAGGGGCCTGTCGTCCACTTTGCCAAGCTCGGCGTCCTCGTCGACGTCCAGGTCGTGCGAAAGAGCGACATCGGCAACCATGCTCGAGCTGCTGGGAGCGCTCGGGTCACAGCCAGCCTCACTCTCGGGGCCGCCATCTGCTGCGGTCTCTTGGGAGCCCCTTGATGCGCGGCCATCTGCCGAATGCGCCTCCGGCGAGGAAACGGCCCCAGGGCCCTGATCCTCGCAGACCGACTTTACTGGTTCGGTCAGGACGCCTTGTTCAGAGCGCCGCAACTGCCGCCTGCGGAACCGCTCGTGCTGTCGTTGCTCCTCCGCTGACATCCACAACATAAGCCGCGTCTCCGAGTCTGTCGTTGTGTTGTCCAGCGCAGACCACAGGTTTGTACGCTCCATTAGCGTATAGAATTGGATAATGTTCTCGACACCAAAAAACTCCAGCTGCTCTTGCGTGGGGATTGCCACAAGCTCTGTTACGCGGCCCAGAGCTTCCAAAAAGTCCGGGTACGACAACGCGATCACGGACTGCCAGTCCTTGACCCAATCCACCACGTTCGTTGTCGACAGAGCGAACGCAAACGTGCTCTCTCGCACAGTAAAGTTGGCCGTGAACAACCCGAGGCGCCTCAAGCCCACGTTCCATTCCTGAATCGTCATGCGCTTCTTCTCGGCGCCGCCCCAGCGAGTTGCACGCCTGGTCGTCCCGGAGAGCTCCAGAAACCAGGTTCGCAACATGTCCTGGTGCTCCGTAAACATGCCGGACACCTTGCCGTTGTACAACCGGCGCACCCGCCAACTGTCAAAATCCAACACTATCTCCGGGCCCAGGTTGCGCACAAAGTTCAGCTTGAGCATCGCCTCAAACGAGTCAGAAAGGGAGCCGCTCGATCGAGCATACTTTTGATACGCAACACGCACAAGAATCTCCAAAAACTCGTGCCGCATCAGCCGCCGCCCTTTTTTGATCCCAAGCGGATCGCACTGCTCGTTCAACGCCTTCATCGCCGGAGTAAGCGACTCGGCTGGAGGCGCAGACGAGGATATCTTGATGAAAAGATTCGTGCAGCTCTCCTTAAACGTGCGGTCCCCCGTCGCGAGCAAGCCCACATCGGAGAGCAGTCGCAGAAATGACTTGGGCAGCATTGCGAACGGGTTCTGCGGCGTGAGCGCGCAGTAAAAGCGATACACGCTCACAATCATCGGCGCCGCGTTCACTGCGAACTGGCGCGTCTTTGCGACCTCCTCTTCGTCAAACGCCGCAAGAAAGTCGCAAAATGCTGGTTTCCCACAGCACAGGTCCCAGTCGTAGTTCACGCAGGCCTTGGACGTCTCACTTACATCGAGGAATGCGCGCCTGCCTTTGAACGCTGTGGTGCAGATCGCGGGCTCGCGCTTCGCAACCGGGTGGTCTTTTCCGGCCGTGTGCTGATCGATCGCGTCCTGCACCCGCTTGGGCTTACGGACAGCAAAGGGGAGCGCGTCGTCCAGGATGAGCCCCGACGGCGTCCATTGGACTCCAGTATCTGGCTGCCCTGCTTCAACCTTCGCCAGCACAGCGGCGCTTTCCCCGCGGGGGTTGCACGGGATCCCCACCGGAGGCGCTTGGCTATGCCAAGGAGGCGGCTCTGCGACGCGCGGAGCAGCCTCCAATCTGGGGCGAACTAGCTTGCGCCGCACGCTGAACCAGTGCTCCGCGTCAGCTTCCAAGCCCAGCACTTCGTGCCCGACTCCACCGTGCGGAAGCGCCCCGAGGACGCAAGCCACAGGCAACAACTTGGTAAACTCGCGTTGTTCCGCCTCCGTGGCCGCTTCGATGCCGGGCAAGAGCTCGAGCCTAGCGACCATCGCTCGCCACTCGCGGACTTGCAGCTCCCCTCCGCCCGTGCGAGCGTCGACAGCATCAGGATCGAGGTTCACCCGCCCGAGCGAAAAGAGGGTCGAGGGAACCGGTGGAACGCCCAGCTCGCGGTCGTCAAGAAAGGCCGCAATTGTGTCCTGGTCACCCTGGTAGTAAACATGTGTCTCGTGGCCAAGCGGAGCAGCGTAGACCGGGATGTCGGCGTACACTCGCGAGCCTGGCACGCGACCAAACAGTGCAAGCGCCTTTGGGGGCAGAAACCCACGATCTTGCTTTCTGCGCTTGGTTGTCTGGGAGTGGCGCTCCAGGAATGCTGCGGGGGCTTCAAACTGCAGCGGGGCCTCCACCTTTCCCGTTTTCCCGCCAAGCTTGTCAAGCCCGGACCGTGGCCCGAAGCGGAACGTGTCCCGCTCCACAGTGACCGTCGAGCAAGTTGTCTTGACGACTCGCGGCCGCCACGGATTCCGAGGCCTCACGTGGCCCTCCCAAAGCGACTTTGCTGGCAATCGCATGCGCTGTCCGAATGCGGAGTTTGCTTGCTTTGTTTGAGTTTGGGAGAATGGCGAGAATCGCGAGTGCCTCTGGTCGCCGCCGTCGCCAACCATCGCGAGGCTAGGCTTCTCCGCGACTCCTGGCTTGAGCGCCACCGCCGTCTCGGCTTGGGCGAGCCCCCCGCCGTCGCTCGGGCCTGGGCGCTTCCCGCCAGCAAGCGTCTGTGTGCCGCTACCGCACAGTGCTCCAACTCCAGTC
This sequence comes from Thraustochytrium aureum, assembly GCA_012862495.1. Classification (NCBI taxonomy): domain Eukaryota; class Bigyra; order Thraustochytrida; family Thraustochytriidae; genus Thraustochytrium; species Thraustochytrium aureum. The sequence goes on along the minus strand of BLSG01000411.1, from coordinate 308,935 downwards.
GCACTGCGATCAGTGAGAGCGAGTCGTGCTCGAGGTGAGGAGGCGGTAGGGGCGCCTGACCCTGTCGAGGGCGGTTGCGCACGCAGCGCCCCACCTAGAGCGCGCGAGCCCGTCTTGAACGTTTTCGCCAAGGCCTTGGCGCGAGCTTCGCGCAGCTCGGCGGTTTTCTGCTCAGCAGCATCGCAAACCCTCGCAACTGTCTGAGCTTGGGGGCTGGCCCGCCGTTGCGCGCTCCTTGGGGAGAAACCTTCCGCATCGGCGCCTCCCCGTCCGTCGAGCTCGGTCATAATGCTTTCCAGCTCTTCCTCCCCGTCTTCCTCTGGGAATGCGTCCAGCCATTCTTCCCCGCCTCCGTCACGGAAGTCCGTGGGGGTCTCTGGCTCTGAGATGCGGTCCTCGTCTTGGTTTATAGGTTGAATCACCACGATCTGCTGGCGTCCTGGCCCCCGATTGTGCTCGCTTCCATTTGGTACAATTCCCCGCGCGCTCGGACCTCGCCCCCGAAGCTCTGCCGCGAGCTCCGCCGAGCTACCGTGGTCGATCTCCACAGCCCGGTGCATTTTTTGGAGCTCGTGCAAGACTTGCACTTGCTCTTCGCCGTTAGAGGCTGACCGCACCGATCCGCGTCTGGCCTCGCCTCCAGAGTCTCCAGCACCAAACCCTCCGAGTCGCCTCTGCCGGGGCAAGATCTGCCCCCGAAACTTCCAAAGGGGCGACTCGTTCGGAGCCAAGACATTGCCAAACTGCTTGGTCGGGGCTCGACTTGGTACGACCACATTTGCCTCTCCTCCGCCCGGCACGCCCGTCATGGACTCCATCAAGTGCGTCGCCTTCTTCAAGTCGTCTTTGGCGAGGGCCATGTCCGTACGGGCCGAAGACTCGTTTCGTCCATCGTCGTCCGCTTTCTGCGTCATCGAATCCGATCGCTCGCCCGCCGACTCTGCAGCCGAGAGTTCCTGTTCGAGTTGGCGCGCCCATTCGAGGTACGCTGCTCGAACGACTTCAGAAGGAAGCCCCCCAGGAATCTCGTTCCCTGCCGCTGTTGACGCCGCAACCTCGCGGGCGGCTTTTGCGATGGCACTCTGCGTAGTCTCTGAGGCCCTTTTCCGCTGGCGATGTGGAGACCCATCCAGCTCTGGCGCTAGTGCCGATTCCGACCCATCTTGCTCTCGACTCCGAACTTGTCGTGCTTCCCGCGCCGCAGACGCGGACGCAGACGCCTCGCCCTCTTGGTGCTCTTGTCGCTGCTCAAGCAAGCTCGTCGCCCCTTCGAGCGCGGCCGCAGCTTTGGCCTCGGACTCCATCTCATCTTCCTGCGAGATGTCGAACCAGCCTGCGATCTCCTTGGCTCGAAGCTCTGCCTGGTAGATCCGCGTGCGATTCTTCGCGTTTTTCGCAATCCTCGTCAAGAGCGTGCTTGTGAGATCCTGGAGCGTCTTGCGACTCGGCGACTCGGCCGTCACCCACGCGCTTGTTAGGAGCCGGTACAATCCGTGGCGCGCAATGAGCTCCTGCGTCTGGCCCGACTCGGCGCACTTCAGAAGCGCCAAAAGCGCGCAGCGCCGCTCGTAGTCCGTGCCGTCCGTAGAGAGGTCGAGGAGGCGTGGGATCCGGCCTCGGTCCCGGACGACCGCGTGCTGGGCTGGGGTCAGCTCTGTCCGTGCCAGCAGCAACGACGCGACCGAGCGCAGATTGTCGTCGTCTTCGTCAAGCAGGTCGAGGCTCATGCAGAGAAGCGCATCCTCGCCGAGCGCTTCCCTGAGAGACATGTCCATTTTTGCCACCATACGCCGGTGCTCTGCCGCCTTTGTCCGCTGCAGGACCTTGTCTGCCTTACGGGCTATGTAGGAGAGAAGAACGCTGCTTCGTCGGCGAGCCGGTGAGTCCAGCGCGTTGTCGTAGCAGCAGCTGTGCAAGAGCTGGAGCATCCACTTGTTCGGCGGCCGAAGGAGGCCGAGGAATACTGCGTCGCTTGCGTCAATCGCGCTCCAAACGAGATTCAGTGCCAACAGCACGAGCCGCTGCTTTTGTGCTTGTACCAGAGATGAAGCGTCCTCTGGGGCCGGAGCGGCACCTAGGTTGTCGTCTTGGGGGACGGGTCCCGTCCCAGAGATATGCGCACGAACCACCTGCACAATCCGAAACGTTCTCGAGAGCACTCTGCAGAATAATACTTGCTCGAACAGGCGCTCACGCGATCGCCTCTGCGCGACGACGAGCCACATCGTACTCAGCAAACTTTCCAACACGTCAAACTGCTGCCCTTCCATCCGTGCTCGCTGCTTTGCAGGGATTGCCGGGGCTCGCGTCCGAAACCAGCCCAAGTTGAGCGTCCCCGCAGCAGCCGTGGCGCCGACGCCAAATCCGGTCGCAGGCCCGAAAAAAGTCGAGCCCAGGCGCGTCGAGCGAGCCCGAACCCCCGGTCGCACGGGCCCTGGACCAAGAATGACCTGCCGGCTCGTCGTTCGCGCGCTCGTTGCAGCCTCGGCCTCGCGCCGGAGAGCCTGGACTACGCGGAGGGACTGGAGAACAACCCTCGAGTACACTTGACAAAGCGGCGTCTTCGCAACGAGGATAGCGCAGTTGCCCCTGTCACGCGCTACGCACCAGAGCGCCATCGAGAGCGAGGCTAGAGTCGGCGCCTCGCTCTCGAGCAGTGCTGGTTCGCACAAGATCTGCCCGCGACTCGACAAGATCAACGAGTCGTAGGCCGCCGTTGCGGTCGTCTGAAAGGCTTGAAACAGGTCACAAATCACCTTTGCCGGCTGAGGTTTGGGCGTCGCCATAGCCTGCATATTCGGACGCGCTCGCCGTGCTGGGTCCTCAACATGGGTCCCGGTGAGCGGAGCTTGCCTTTTCACCACGTCGGCATGCGTGTTCAGGCCAACTGGCCCGTAGGCGATTAGGGCCACAGCGCGAGCCAGCGCCTCGCGGCACGCCCGTGAGCGAGTATATCTCGGCGATCGATGCGAAAAGTGGGCAAGAAGCCCGGATAGCCCAAGGGTCTCGTCAACGAAAACGAAACCCGTCGTTCCTGCTGTCAGGAGGTGGAGAATGCTTGTCGCGACTGCTTCGTCGCAATGCGCTGATCTGCAGTCGTGGATGTTGAGCGCCACCATCAACGGCAAGCCGGTCCACGAAGCCGAAGCCGAGTGGCCCGGCTCTTGGGCTCGCTCGTATGGCGTGCCAGCCGCGGACCTTTTCAACACGAGGTCGTCGGTGGTTTTTGCACGCGGCGGGATGTTCATGCAGATTGTTAGCCGCTTGAGCTCTGCGGCTGGGCGACGGTTGGGAATGGCTGTGTCACATCGAAACGCCAGGCTCTCTGGCGCGGTGGGGATAGACCTGCTCCTGCTTTGTTGATGGGAACGCGGCCGCGGATGCCGGTTCCCAGCTCGAGTGCGTGAAGGCGTCGGAGCGAGGCCGAACCGGCGCACCAGACGGTCGGCGCACTGAGGCACAGCCAATAGGTTTGAGAGCCCCTCCACGCACGCAAGCTCAATGTCTGAAAGTAGAGCAAGCATTTGATCTCGACCTGTCGACCTGGCATGGTTTGGGTCGAGTTTTACATAGTTGTCGAGAGCTCGCTTCTGCACAAGGCCCGCCGTGTACGCCAGCGCGCAGAAGACGTCCTCTGTCTCCCTGTCCGTCACGCACGTCCCTATGCTAGGGCCTTGTTGGCTTGCTCCGCGATACCTGACAAACACGTTCGCGTTGACTGTGCACTGCTCGCGAAAGGACGCTGCCCACTCGCAGAGGCAACTCGAGAGGTGGAATAGGAGATGCAGCACGAGCGCGCTTGGAGTCTGCGCGGCGATTTGTTGAGGGGGGCCGAGCACCTGCCACGCTCCACAATCCATGAGCTGGCTGGAAAGCGTCTCTGCAAGATCTGGCGCCAGCCGCAGGTAGCCCGCGGTTTGCGTGCCGCGCGTTGCCGGAGCGGCGCGCTCAGTCCTGGCAGCTGCTCCAGCGGGTTCCCGCGACAACGCCGCGTCGTTCTCCGTTGCGAGAAGCTGGGAAAACGATCTGCGCCGCCCAAGCCCTTCCTCGGGGCCCTTACTCAAGAGATGTTCGAGCGCATTCGCTAGTGCGTCTGGTACCGGGCTGGGGGCAGGTCTATTTCTCAGACTCGTCGCAACAAACGCAAGGGCCCACCGCGCGAGCTCTGCGACGTGCGTTGGGACTGCGTGGGTCGAAAGAATGACCTCGCGAAGGGGGTGCAGCCGCGGCGCACGGTCCGGCTCGCATCGCAGTGCCCCAGTCGAGTCTGCTCCGTTCGCGCGGTGCCGCGCAGCTCCTTGGCCAGAAGAATGCAATTTTCCTAGGCAGGTCGCGCGGCAGCACTCCGCCCGCTGCTCCTCCGCGGCCGCTGCGAGGTTTGCGAAGAGAAGGGCTCCGTTCAGCTTTGCAGCGAAACTGTGTGACGGACGTGACATATGCGCGGCGATGTCCTTGAAGAAATCAGCGAGTGCACCATGCGGAACTTGCGTCCTGTCCACGACGATGCAATGCGTTGTCAAGCTGGATCGCTTGAGCGTGCTTCGACTTGCCGGAGCCACTGCTGGAGGGGCAAACGAGCGCCAGCGATCTGCTTCCTCCACTAGTGGACATGACGTCGCGCCAGAGACCGCGAGGACAGTCGACTTTAATGCCCCAAGGAAAACCCGCAGAACGGCCTCGACAAGCTCGATCGCGGCGACCGGCTGTACGCACGCGGTGAAGAATTGCACCTCGCTGAGCACGAGGGCGCGAGTTGGGCTTTCGCTTGAATAGTGAGCAATGGTATGCAAAAGATGCAGCGCTGCCTGCGGCGCTGGGGTTTGGAGCAGGTTGCCGATTCCAAGCCGGAGACACTCGAGGCTGCACCTGGCGCCATCCATGTCGCCGACGCGCCTTTTCATGATTTGCGAAGACCCAGCCAGGGCTTGAAGCGCGCCGCAGGCGTTTTGTTGGAGTGCGCTGTTGCGCTCGGCTCGCTCTAGCATGGCCAAGAGGTGGCGAAGCAAGCCATCTGGGAGTGCCTCGTGGTTTTCGCGCTCCAGCGCAAGTTCCCAGAGCTCGTGCATGCCCCGAACTTGCTGGGATTTGGTGTCGTCGGCGTAGGGCGCCGACGCATGCTGAGGGGACGCTGGCGCTGCCCAGCTTGGCGCAGTTTCGCTCTGGCCGCTAAGGAAACGCGAGATCTGCTGCACGGCAGCGGCGCGCTTGCGGGTGATTCGTAGAGGACTTGCACGGATCCAAGCCGTAAGTACCTTGCTGAACGCCTCGTCAAGCAAAAGCGGATAGAACGTCTTGTCACTGAGCTCGACCAGCACTGGCGCAATTGCGTGCGCAAACTGCGACAAGCCAACAAAAACAAAGTACTTGGTGTGATCGCGGCGGGCGCCTCGCACTTGAAACCCGCGCGCAGCCGACGCGGTACCGTTTGGATCAATGAGCCCCCTGAGCTCGCTGAGCTCCACTAAAAGCTCGACGTCGTCCGCGGCGACCGCATCCGCCGAGCCCGCAGTCAAAGACTCGATAAAGTGCAGGAACGACGAGATGTGCGAGAAGCGCGGAATCCTCGTGCCATGGCGAGTGAGGTCTTCGCGGTACGCTACTACGCGATTGAAGCCTGCATCTTCGTCGACCAATACGACGTTTGCAGCTGGCCCAGCCGAGATAGGAGCGGGTGTTGGGTTGCCGTTGCGGGCTTCCATCGCCTTGTAGCGCGAAGGCCCCCTTTCGCAGGAATGCCAGCCAGGCTGCAGACGCGAGGCGGCTCCCTCTGGTCTCTTTGCACTTGTTGTAGCTGGCTCGAGAGAGCGCCAGAGCTACTTGCCTGCGCGCCGCACGGCGGGAACAGCTCGCGAGCGAGCCAGAGTGTCGTGCCCAGATCCTCCGCTTGGCAAGCGCCGGCGCGCGCGACCTTCTGGGCGTACGCGACCTTCTGGGCGTACGCGACCTTCTGGGCGCACGCTCTGAGCTCGGCGGCGCTTTGTCCAAAGCGGCAGCCTCGCCGCCTCTGTCGAGAGCAGGGCCTCCCCCGCCGACTTTCCTGGCGCAGGGCGCACCAAAAGGGCTCTGCAGACCGTTGCAGCAGTAACGGATATCCACTGTTGGGCTTGTCCCTGGCCGAACAGCCCAGCCGCCGACCTCGACAGAGCTCTTCAATAGCGGTACGGCGAACAGAACGTGCATTACGCAAGGCACGGGGCAGGATCGTGGCCAAGGTTCGGTGCGCCGCGTGCGCCGAGAGGCCTTGCCGACCGCTTCACTGGATGGCCGAGAAGGTCGGTTCCAGTCGCCGTACGCAGACCCTCGTCACCCTCTCGCCACTCCTCGCGGCTGCCCGAAGCGACCATGAGCTTGGCGCATCGCATCGCGCATCGCGTCGCGGGGCAGACCATCAAGCTCAACTGAAAAAAAGGACAGAAAGGTCAAGCCCTTCTGGGCTAGCTCTAGCTAGCTAGCATGGAAATGGTTGCACAAATGTATAGTCACGAAGCGCCCTTCAGAGGTCATCGCCTGCGCCGTTGTTGTTGCTCCGAGGCGCAACAGTGAACGAGTGCGAGCGACCCAACATGTCTTCCACAAGGCTGCGTGAGGAGGTGTTGTTCATCGATGCAGTGTTGGACAAAAGTTGAAGCCCGTGGTGCGCGGAGGGCAGTCCCGGGGCAGCCGTCGACGCCGGCGCGGGCGCGGGCGAGGCGCCCGACGGCGCCGAGAAGTTCGAGACCGCACTCCGCGTGTAGGCGAGGAGCTCCTCGTAAAGCGTCGCTCCCTGGCGCGGCTGTGCTGGGGCGGACTTTGCTGCAGCCATGCTGTCTGCCACGACGTTGCAGAGCAGGTAGATACCCCTGTTTGCAGTGTGCAACTGGTCGTTGGCCGACTCCATCTTGTTCTCGATGGCGTCGATCTGCGTCTCGATGCTCTGCACGAGGCCGTGGACCTTGTCCTGCGCGCGCGAGATGGCCTTGACATCGTTGCCGACGACTCCGAGGTCGCGCTTAACGTCGCCGACCTCCGACGTGATCTTTCCCTCGAGCGATGCCTTTGTCTCGTCGATCTTGTCTTCGATGAGACCCATTTTGTACGACAGCTCGCGCTTGGCGGACTCCAAGGCCGCCCCGAGGGCGTCGATGCCAGCTTCGAGCGTCTCAACGGCGACCGCCAACGCAGCCTTGGTGACGTACATAAAGTCGTTGAACGAGTAGCCGCGCATGTACAGGTAGAGCACGCCAACGCCACCGGCCGTGGCCATCGTGGTCCAGCTCACGCCCCAGCCCTGGCTCCCCGTTGTAGTAGTACCCGCTTCCACCGTACTGGGCTTGCAGGCGGAGCCGCGCGACTTCAGAGGACAGCTCACCGAGCTGATCTGCAAGCGGCCGCAGGTACTCTGGCACGTCCTGCTGCTGCTGCTGCATCTGCAGCTGCTGCGCGCTGCCCCCTTTGCCGGCGGCCAGTTGAAGCGCGAGCCTGCCCACATCGCCGGAAACAAGACCAGGGGGCACGTGCCCATTCACGTACAGATACAGCGAGCCGGCCCCGGCCGACAGGGCCATCAGCGCCCCGCGGCTGATCTGCACAACGTTCGACATGTTTGCTTCGCTTCCCCGCCGCCGTCAGCACCTGGCGCTCAGCCCGGCTCGCTGCGACAGCCAGCGACCGACCGACCGACCGACGCCGACCAACCAACCGACCGAGGCTTCCACCTGCGCCGACAGCCAAACTCACGGTTGCTCTCTGCGCGCCTGCCGCGACCTGCCTGCGAACGTGGCGCCGGCGGCTGCTCCTGCTGCTGCGCGCTGAGCTGCTGGGGCTTTGGCTCTGCCGCTCGTATGCGCTGCAGCGCCTCGCTTTGGAGGAATGGAGATGCGACAGTTTCACGACTCACGAGGGAAAACGCCGACGAGAGGGGACTTTCGTCGGAGGTCGGAGGTTTTTCTTCGACCCACCTGAGTCGGCTCCCCTTCTCGCGCCGCGGAATGTTCCTCCCGCCCTTCGGCGTCGAGAGACGAGTTTTCGTTTCGCTCACCAGGTCGCGTCTGGGCTATAAGGGCAGGGCCGCTAGGCCGCTGGGGTTGGTGGTGGTGGTTCAAATCATTA
>BLSG01000411.1:283601-293991 GCA_012862495.1 Thraustochytrium aureum | reverse complement strand
GCTCGCGGCGGCGTCTGGTCAACGTAGCCAGCTTCCTCAACGTGCTCGCGGCGCCAGATGCAACCAGACACCAAAACACCAGAGACCAAAACACCAAACACAAGACTCGCGCTCCCAAGCTCCAACTCGATCAAAACAAACGACATGAAGGTCCAAATTGCACTCGCCCTGGCCCTCGGCGCTGCACAGGCTCACGCTGCACAAACCAGCTGCACGATGCTGACCGCGAAGCTCGGCGTTGGGGACAATCTCCGCGGCACCGCAGAGTTCGGATTCATCAAGGCGCAAGGAGCGTTGACCTGCCAGCTCTGCAACGCGACCGCAAGCGGAGTTTCCGAGCCGACGATATCCTGCAGCACGACGTTCAAGCAGTGGAACGGAATCTCGCCTATCGTCGCGGCCCACATCCACATTGTGGACGAAGGCAACGCAAAAACGGGCTTTGGCCCGCCGGTGATCAACTTTTGCGGCTCTTCAACCCTCCTTGACGATGGAACTCCATACCCAGTACCTTGCACGCAGCTGAACAGGCAGTTTCGCGCAGTGCAGCTGGATGTCCCGGGAGTGCGAGTCGAAGGCCAGGTGACCAACATGACAACAGCTGAGCTCCTACAAGAGCTCGAAGACTTTCCAGAGCGCTTCTACTTCAACATTCACACCGTCAACAGCATGGCCTTCTTTGCGTCTCAAGACGAAGCGCCGCTGGGGTTTGCCCGCGGCGCAATGCAGCGGGGGCCCAATTGATTTTAAAAACGCGCAGGCCGAGCGCGAGGTCACCTCGCGCCGCCAACTTGAAATAAGCACGATGGACACTTTTTTAAAAAAAGTCTTGCTATCTCTAGCCCTAGAGAGCTAGCGCACCAGTGAGCGCAGGATGCGATCCATCTCCCCTCGCGACAAGACGGAGAATGCCTCGGACGACTGGACTTGTTCGCCGCGCGGTTCCCAGCCGTCGCGACGCGCACCCAAGTCGCGTGCCGCTGAGCCGTCCTCCTTGCTCTCCACCTGATCGCGCGAGCGTCTATCAGCGTCCAAGATGCGGAGCAAGTTGGCATTGATCCCACGCTCGTCAGCCGAGAGAAACCTCTGGTTGCCGTAGGCCTGGTCGAGCTTGCGCTGGGCCATTTGCTCGTCAAGGTCTGCCCGAAGCTGCGCCTGCTTTTCCAGGCGGCGAACTTTCGCCAACTGCTCGTCTCTCTGGTACTCGCTAACGGCAGCCTGTATGCGCGCGCGCTCCAGTTCTGCCTCCGCCTCGCGCTCAATCTGCCGCGCTCGCTCCCGCTGCTTCGCGAGCTCTTGCATTTCTCTGCAGTACTCGGTGTTGTCCGCTTGACGCCGAGCAGTGGGCTGCCGGCCCGACCTGTCCTGAAACCCTTCGGACGAGCTCATTAGGGCCTCTTGCAGGTCCCGCAGAGCCTCGTGGCGTTTGCGTTGAAAAGATTCCTCGACTTGGAGCTTCATCTCTTGGTGCGCCGCCTCGCGTTCTCTGAGCCGCCGCTCACGCTGTCGACGCTCTTCGTCACTCTGCGCTTGCAAAACACGCGCGAGCTGCTCAGCCTCGCGCTCGCGTTCGCGCTGCGCTTCTTCCGCCTGCATCTGCTTGAAGCGCAGTTGCTCGTCAAGCTCGCGCTTGAGGTTTCGTTGCAGGTCGCGGTCCCGCTTCGCCCCAGCTGACGCTGCCCCACCAAGCGCAAGGATTGAGCCCGGACACTGCGACGCGTCGACGAGGACCTGGCCCAAGTCGTTCCACTCGTTGTGCGCCTCAGGGTACGGCGGGCAGAGCGTTTCGCTGAATGGAAAAGCAAAGCCGTCCAGCGACGAGACGCCGTGCGCCAATTTGACTTGGCTCATGAACCCGACAAACCCCTCCCGCCCGGCAATTCCTGATCCTACTTTGCCCGCGCTTGTGCTGGTAGGCAAGTCGCGCAACTCTGGCCTAGCCCCAAAATAGAAGGGCGACCAGTTGAACGCAACGCGCCGCTTCCCTGTTGGGGTCGGGGCGAAGAATGCGTCACGCTGCCCGTTCACGAACAGCGTGACCTGCACAGGAGAGACCACAAGCGAGACGTGCGACCAGGTTGCAATCGGAAGGCAGCGCTCAGATTCGAACGAAGCAACGTCTTGCTTGGCCATCAAGGTGGCGAGCGCGTCAGACTCGACGAGGTCGTCGCGCTCGAACCAGTCGCGGCACGACACCAGGACTCGAAGTTGCCCGGTTCGCGCGCTGATTAGGATCGTCGGGGTTAGGTTTCCTTGCCGAGGCGCGTTGGTCGCCACCGCACGCCCCACGCCGCTCTGCGCGCTTTCCAGGGTGACGTTTAGGCCGCCATGCTCGCGCTCGGGCTTGCCTTTGTGGACGAGATAGCGCCACTCAGACTGCGCTTGCGAGCGCGCCAAAAGCTTGTTGTCGACACTGTTACCAGATCTCTTTGTGCGCAGGTCCTTGTCCCCGACTTGGTCTCGCACTGGCAGGATCCACATCTCCACGGCAAACGTTGTGATGTCCTCCTCGTCCGAGGCAGGACAGAAATCGTGGCAAACCACGCTGCTCCCGTTGCAGAAACTCGATGCGACACCCTGAGTCACCGATTCCACAACCATGCGCGAGTCAAGATCCTCACCGGACGTGCAGCTGCTGTCAAAGTCCACGTCTCCCCGGTCTGTGCGGAGAGCGGACCGGCCAAAGCCGTCCTCCGCGTCTTGCTCTTTCCGACTGCTGAACAGCGAAACGTACGGTTTGCGCTCTTCGCGCTCGAGGAGCCGCTCGAGTCGTGCGCGTCGCGCGTCTGTTAGCCCAGTGCCCGTGCTCGCCCTCCGCTCAAGGCGCGCCTTTTGCTTGGTCTGGTTTCGGCGCGTTGTTGGGTCGATTGCCCGATCTTCTCCAGGTTCCAGTCCAAGCTCGCGCGCGAGGTTGCGCCGCTGGGGCGGATCTGGCCCGCATTGTGCGTCCAGCTGCTCGTGGGAAGCCCTGGCCCGCTCGTGTCTCTCGCTTCTCTCCACCTCTAGGAGGCGGCTGTGCCTTGCAAATACCATATCCGTGTCGCGGGTCTGCGCACTGCTCTCAGTCTTCGCGTGGCCACTCGGTCTGCTGGCCTCGGTCTGGCAGGCCATTTCGACGCCATTGGGCGAGCGCTGCCTCGCCTTTCGCAATTCTTGCTCCTCGACGCGCTTGCGACGTCGCGCTTCGTCAATGCGCTTTCTGTCCTGCAGAGCGCGATGCATGCTTGCGCCTGGCCCTGCGGCTTTTGCCGCGCGTCGTGCTCGCCGAGATGGGTTCACTTCGGGCACTGCGGCGCTCGTCGAACCGTGACTGATGCAGCAAACAGCCTTTTGACACCTCCGAACGGGCCGATCGCCTCGTACGGCCTCAACGTTCCCTTCTGGTGCTCCGTGTGAAGACGTTGAGCGTCTTGGTCGCGCAGGAGTTGGACTTGAAAAAGAGGACGCTGAGTAGAGTACGGAAGTTTACGAGAAAGGAATGAATGCCGCGCCGCTGCCCCCAACACGCTCTATCCCGACAGGGCTTCCGCATCAGCTTTCCTGGCAACACATGCATGGTAACCCGCGCTGCTGCTGCTGCTGCTGCTGCTGCTGCATCGCAGGCCGCCAAATGTGTGCGGCGCGGAAGGCAAGCGCGGAGGGCAAGAACAGCGAAATCGGAAGAACCACGGGTACGTAGGACAGAGGAGGGCCTTGCGACGAGACCTCAAGTCCTCTGCGCCTGTTGCGGGCATCATCTGGTGGCTCGGGCAGCGCTACTCGTAGGCGTTCTCTGACGTGGCCGCTCTGATCGCTGTTCAAGGTCGTCACGGGCGTTCTCTGACGTGGCCGCTCTGACCGCTGCTCAAGGTCGTCACGGGCGTTTCTTGTCACGCCGCAAGGCTTTCATGCCAAGGCTTTCATGCGTCTGCTTCAGGGGCACGGTTGAGAACGACGCGGCGTTGCACTGGCCGAGCCCCGGCCATCAACAGGACACCGCCGCTGTGGCCCTAGAGGTCCGCAGCAGTCTAACAGAGGAAGATCGGGGAATATCAACATCGTGAGTTTGTACATTACTACTAGTAGTGGGGTACAGTAGGTCGCACTGCGACGGGCCCGCGACGCTACAGAACTCTAGTAGAGCTAGAGAAACAGGACTGAGCGAACGCCACGGTGGTACAACGGTCGAGCAAAGTGGTCAAACCTCTCGCGGTTTGGCGTCGCCTTGCTCATGCGCAGCTCGCTTAGAGAAGACCGCAAGACTGTGCTCTAGGCGCTCGGCGCGGCGCTCGAGGCTGGCGATGATGGCGTCAGAAACAATGTCGCGGACGATTGCGGCACAAAAGGCGTGGTCGGCCAGTTGCTGACTGACCAGCAACGTGCTCGCAGTGCGCTGGAACTGTGAGCGACGCCGGTGGAGTGGATCGATCGCCAAGCTCGAAGGCTTTGTTGACGAGTAAGCATCCATGCGCTCCCCCGCCGAGTGCGAGTCGGCGCAGCTCTCGTCGAACCTTAGGTAGTACCCTTGCCAAAACTGCAACACTTTGGTGCTGAAGGCGGGAAACAAAACACCAGCAGCGCCCGCCTCGAAGGCCGGGTTGACAAACCGTTCGCGCCGTTCAGCGACCTCAGAGTGTATGCATGTTGTGCGCGACAATAGCCCGTAAAGCTGGACCTCTCGGCGGCAGTCCACGAGAAACGTACCGTGGCGCGCATCGTACAGGCGGTCCAGAAGGAGGACCAAAAGAAGTTCGTTGAACTCGAACGCGGTGGGAAACTGGTTGCCAATCTGCCACACGCACTCGACAAACTGCAAAAACACGGCACTTAGGTGCGACGAGTTGTGCTTGATGACCTCTTGCGCAGCGTCGGAGACGGCGGGCTCGCCAGTCCCCGTACGGCGGCGAAACGGGTGGCCGAACGACAGCCACTCCTTTTGCACAAGCGCCAGCAGACCCTCAACGGTCCGGTACCGCCCGTCCATGAGCAACATCGCGAGCGAGACGACTTGAGTTGTGCGGTCCCATCCATCAGAGCAGTGCACCAAGACAGACTTTTGCTCGGTCTTGACGATCTGCACCACCCTGACGGCCGCCTTGAGAATATAGCCGAGGTGCTCGTGCCAGCGGCTCTCGGCAAACTTTTGCAGCCAGCGAATTTCGAACACGTTGTCCTCCTCGTCGGCTGCGTGCTCGAGCAGGCTGCGCTGGTTCAGGCCAGCAGGGCCACCACATTGCTGCAGCGGGGGGAACCGTGGCGGCCTCTTTAGGCGGTAGCCAATGAGGCGCTTGACGCGATGCCAGCTGGCGCGGACTGTGTTTGTGTTTTGCAAGTCCATGAATTCGATCGTGATCCGGTCTCTGCCCAGCTCGCCCCCCCCTCGCTTGCGGCGGCCGCGCATCCGCATCAGAGTTTCGTTGTAGCTCGCGATGTCTTCGAACCCGCCGTTCACGGTGACCTTGTTCACGGTCGCGTTGACGACAGGTCTCGCGTCGATGATGACCAAACCGCTCCCCCCAGCCAGCGCCACCGACGCGAGTAGCTTTTCGTCTGCGCTCGACCTGCCCCGCAGAATGCCCACCTTTGGCTGGCTGCTGCGCACGATCGCAGCCTCAGAGTCGGGGTCCAGCCAGGAGAGCGCCGGGATCCGGCGCCGGGAGCGAAAGTCTGCCACCTCAAAGAGCTCCTTGTCGCTTATAGCCCTCGGAACAATCAGGTAGCGCGGGTACGAGTCACAGAGGCAAAGCCCCGGTTCGCGGCAGATATGCGCCACGAACGCTCCGAGGGCGGCAGGATGCGCCGAAACTCGTCCAAGTCGTCGTAGTGCTTGTCGAGGCAGCATGCGGAGAACGTTAGGGCCTCCTCGGTCGAGGGCGGCTGCCGGCGTTCGACCAGGCACGAAAAGCGATCCTCGAATCGCGTTGAACGCGGTGGGAAGGCCAGGTTTACTATCTGGTGCTCGAGCTCGTGAAAATCCCTGAACCGCTGTTGGGCCACGAGGCCAAAAACAACGATTCGCACAAATCGCACGCTTTTGCAAAAAATGTCCATCAGGCCAGCGTCGTAGTCTGCGTTGAGGGTGATTTCGACACGAGCAAGCGTCATGAGGGGCAAGTGTATTGGCGATGAATTCGAGCCCCCCCCGGGCCGCCGGTAGGGCGTTGGTTGGGAAGCCGGCTTCAAAGCGGCCTCGTCTCCCGCGCGATCAAGCAGGATCATCTGAAACGTTGTCAAAACTATGTCTCCGAACGTGTACTCGAAGCGGACGTTCCTAAAGTGGGAGACAATGCTCTCCCCGGGCATCAGATTCCGCCGGATCGAAGAGAGCGATTCGTCTTCCTCGAAAGCGCTCCTGGTTGAAAAGTTGTCGCTTCCGTCTTCGCTTTCGCTCGATTCCACTGCGTCGCATGCCTCCGCGCCAGCTTGGCCGCTCGAATCCGGGGCCGAAACTGACAAAGGACCGCCGCCGAGTTCGGCCGACACACTGTCGCCGCTGCTTGAAACCTCGCCGCTCAAATAATTCAAGATGGCGCGGTGGCAGGCGTCGCAAACACGGACGGGTTCCTCGCCAGACAACAGCTGCATTTTGTTGCCGCTGCAGCTTGCGCAAAAGCAGTTGCCGCAAGCGCGGCAGTGGTGTCTCGACGACTGGCCCCATGAGATGTAGGCCTTGCCAAAGTGCCGCGCGCATTTGAAGCAGGTCGGCGCAAGCCGGTCGGGCACCCATGACCTCGCCAGAAACGCAAAGCCTGGCTCCTCGCGCGACTCGCCAGCCACCGGCTTTGGCGCAAAGTGCGACAAGTACGCCCTGCGCGGCGACACAGCTTGTGGCCTCCTGTCGTCTCCTTCGGCGCCAAGCGCGCTTGCCTGCCGGCGGCCCTCCGACCTGGAGGGCCGGCTCTGTTCCCCAAGAGTGCCTTCGTCGACACTCACGCTTCGTGGAGCACGGCGAGCGCGTGCAGGCGCGTCTTGCCTGCCTGCCTCCATGGCCGCTGCTCGTCGCGCGCTTGCCTGCCTGCCTGCCTGCCTGCCTGCCTGCCTGTACGCCTATGTGCTAGCCAGCCAGCGAGCCTGCGCGCCAGCCAATCTGCCAGCCAGCCTGCCTGCGCGCCTGCGTGGCGCCGGCCTGGCTTGCTCGGATTCGGGTCTGTGACGCGTTGTGCTCGGGCACGAACATACTCGAGTTGATTGAACACCAAGTATTCTAGCTAGCGCTCGAGCTTGCGTGCCTGGCGATGGCGATGGCGCGCTGCAGCGGCGCGAGGAATCGACAGCGATTCGCGCACGCTTGCCTCGGCCTTGGATGGTTTGGTTGCCTTTGACATGTGCTGGGTTTTCATGTGGCCTCGGGTCACGCGCCCGTGGGACACCCACGAAGAAAGGGCTGACAGCACCGCCTGCCTTCTTCGCTGCCTCGCCTCTCGCTGGAGCGGTCGACGCGCAGGGCTGGGGCAAGGCCAAGTTGTGAGATTTTGGTCCGCAAGGAAGGCACTCGAGCTACTTGTCAAAGGCGGCGGAGGCTACTCTAAGCTATTCGGATGCAGGTCCAGCTTGCGGCTGGGCTGCCTTGGCGCGCAAGCGGATCTTCTTTTGCATGATGAGAGCGGCTTTAGTGAGCGCTTCAGTGTCCTCCTCGTCAAAGGTGACTTGGGCAACGGGCGTCGCTTCGTCGGGCTGCTCATCGTCTGCGCCCTCGGGGGACTCGTCCTCGTCGTCCGACTGAACACCCTCCTCTTCAATGACGGTGATTTTGGCCGCAGAGGCGACCGTCGCAACTATCGAGTCGTCCACGTCTCCAGCGTCGTCGACCTCGCCGCCTAGCTGCTCGGGGGTGGCAGATTTGGCCGGCGCCTTGGACGCGGGACTCGAGCGCGCTTTGGCCTTGGGGCTGCGCAGCACGTTGACTTGGTAGCCGTGGCGAATGGTGATGTTGGCAAGGTTTTCGGCCTTGATGGCCTCCCCGTCGACCTGAACGTAGACGTGCGAGCCCTCCTTGAAGTTGATGTTGTACCCGCCCGCCTGCGCGACGCGGAAAATCCCCAGGTGGGACCCGGTGGCGATGTGCACAGCGACGTCAGTGGTGGTGTGCACGGTGACCGCTTCAAGCCGCTTGTCGCCAACGAACTGCGAGGTGAAGGTGCCGTAGCGGCCCTTGCCCGGGCGCCAGATGTTGGCGCCCGCACTGTACGACGGGATGTTGAGGAACGCTAGCACGCGGTCGCGCTTGCGAAACTTGATTGCCTCGCCTTGCTCGTCCTCGAGAGCTGCGACCATTTTTTTCAGCTTGCGCGGCCGGTTGACAACCTGGTTCGTCCCCTTCTTGACGTAGACCCACTTGTTCCCAATCTGGCTCTTGGTTCGGCTCTGCTCGAACTCAAACACGATCTGGGCGTCCGCGCCGCAGCTGAGGTAGTTGATGCACTCGTGCGTGATCGTGCGCTGGCCCTCGTGCGTCGTGGTGATCTTGCCGTCCTTGACCTCCTTGAACAAGCCATCGTCGCGCACAGTGATATCGCACAGCCAGGTGTCAAGGGGGCCCACCTTGCTCTCAATTACGACTTCCATGCGCGCCTTTAGCGCGGCCTTTTTCTTGCCGATGAGGGTGCTTGGCGCTGAGGCGCCCCAACCCATGGCGCGGCTAAAGTCGTTGCCGGTGCCGAACGGGATCACCCCGATCGGCAAGTGGAGGCAGTCGACCTTGGAAAGTTCGCTGATCACCCACTTGACGGTTCCGTCCCCGCCGCATGCGACGACGCGCAGGTCGCTTTTGCCGGCGCCAGACTTGACGCGCTTGCTTTCCTCGCTCACGCGAGCGAATCCGGCTGAACGTGAATCGCTGCTTCGCAGGTCAAATACCCACACCTTGACCTGCTTGCCCTTCTTGCTCGTCCACTCGAACTCGCTCTCGTCCATCTCGAGCAGCTGCTTGGAGGCTTGCCCGCCGCTCGTTCCGTTCACCATCAGGAAGACCTGCGCGTCCAGCTCGCCCAGCGGCGTGGGCTCAGGCGCCGCCGGGGGCGCCTTGGACTCGATGCACCCCCATCCTGCCTCGTGCTGACACGCAGCAAGCCGCGCCTACGGGTCTGCCCTGCCCTCACCTGTGTCGCACAGCGAGGCGCGAGACGGCGCGAACGACTAGCTCTGCGTCTTGCGAGTCGGGCTTGCGGGTCGTGCGGGTCGTGCGGGTCGTGCGGGTCGTGCGGGTCGGCCTTCGCCCGGCGCCTGCCAGTACTGCTGGTGCTCTGATGGACTCGGAGATGGGCGTTTGCTGCGCGCCTCGCCAGGTCTGTTGAACGCCAAGCAGCTGGAGGGTTTGAGGAGTACCTCTCGCACGTGCTCATCCCACCTCGCCACCCGAATGGCGAGTGCAATGCGGGGTGTGTGTGGGTGCACGGCTGCTCGGCGTACTTTCTGCAACATCCCGGAGGCTGGTGGTTTGCACGATGGACGTCAAAAGTGTATTCCGCTGGCGTGGAAGAGACGAGTGAAGGGGTTTAGTTGCCAGACGCGCCCCCCGAGCTGTGTTCTTTCGGCGAGGGTGCATGCGTTTGCTCTGCGAGCATGTGAATCCATCCCTGCCATGCGCGCACGCGGCCGGTCCAAATGGTGAAATCGATTGGGATGGGCCAACTCGAACGCTCTGGCTCTGGCGCACCGCATCGGCACAAACCTGCTTGGTGTTGCGGGCTGCGTGGGGTGGTATAGTAAGAGCTCCCACATTTCAGTTTTTGTACGCAGGGTTAGGCCGTCAAGGGGAGGCAAGAGTCCCGCTTGGGTGCTGAGTAAGAGTACATACATTTGATGATGCTTGCAGCTTGGCGTTGCATTTGCTTTGGCGCGCGGGCCGGGCAGGGCACCGTGCTGGCAGCTAGCGCACGTACTGCCTGTTTCCGTTCCTGTTGATGTAGTAGACCCCACCCCTTGGCCCGGTGTGGTACTGCCTGCCTCCATTCCAACCAGCACCACCCCAGCCGGCTCCTCCAAACGCATTTATGCCATTCATCAATCTCCATAATTCGATTTGGCTCGCATCCTGTTGGGGGAATTGCAGTTGCGGCTGCGGCTGCGGCTGCGGCGGCGGCTGCGGTTGCGGCGGCGGCTGCGGTTGCGGCGGCGGCTGCACTTGTCTCTGCGCTTCCGCAAGCCTGCGCTCAAGCTCGGCTATCTTGCGTTTGTCCTCCAAAGCTTTGTCCGCAGCCTTGGCGGTGGCAACGCTGACTTTTTTTTGCAGCTCAGCCAAGGTATTTACGTTCACGAGCGCAACATTCGTACACTTGTTGAGCCTCACGAGCACGGCAATGAGCTGGGCCATGATCTGGCTAAGCTTTCGGATTCCTTGGCCCCATGCAAGTCCGAGAGCGCTGGCTGGAATTTGATCGTTTGTCGCCCAACACAGCTGCACACAAAACAC
>BLSG01000411.1:240230-260648 GCA_012862495.1 Thraustochytrium aureum | reverse complement strand
CGAGGCGGACTGGCCTGTTGCGAATGAGTTTCTGCAGGGAGTCGTGCTGGCTCAATCGGTCGACTTGAGCGAGTCGGTGCCGTTTCAGGCGTCGATCGCCGCGCGAGAGGTGGGGGCTGGCGAGACTGTCGGCTCGGTGGTATCCGCTGGAACTTTGCTGCTCAAGGGCGTGGCTTGTGAAGCGGTCAAGCTCGTGGGAGACCTTTCGCTAGCGGCCTCGTCGACGGGCCCGCTCGAGGTTCAGAGCAACTTCGCCGTGACAGATGTCGACTACGCTTGCGTGGGAGAGTTGGAGTGGAACTCGTTGGCGGTGGGCAGCTTTGGAGACTACACCGGTAGCGAAATTTCGCCCAGCGGCTCTGCCAATTTCTCCGTCGCTCGCCCGGCAGGTGGGCCGAGCACCCCAGCTCGCTTCGCCTCGAATATAGTCTGGACCCTCGGGCCTGGTCGGCGCCCGACCGACCCCGTGAGGCCAGTCGGCCTCTCTCTCGACGAGTCTAGCTGCCTGCTTGACGCGCCTGAGAGTTGGGTGCAGCTTCCTCCGGGGGTGTCGTCCTCGAGCGACGGGACCGGGCTGCTCAAGGTGCTCATCGCGGCTTTGCTCGAGCGCACGCTCGTGTGCCCCACGCTCGCCCTGGCCTCCGCTAACGGCACAGCCGCCCTTGAGGCGCTCAACGCCCTCGTTGACGACCTCGTGCAAGACGAGCCAAGCAAGCTCGCGGACATGGAGAGCTCTCTGGTCGCGCAACTCAGCGATGAGGAGCGCAACCAAGCCTTGGACCTGAGCGACTCTGGCCTGGCTCAGGTCGCCATGCGGTTTGCTAACCAAATCCTCAGCGCCCCAGCAAACCGGTCAGACCCCATGTCAGACCTTTCAGTGAATGGTTTTGTGCGCGACCTCACTGGCTCGGAGGCTGGCGCGACGTCTGTGAATCTCACGTCTGCACTCGGTCCCGACGGCCTCGTGCTCGACGGGGCAGTTGCGCTCGGCGAAGTGTTCAACGTTTCCGGGCTCGATACTTTCACAGCCCTCAACCTCTTCCAGGTCGCTGAGGGCCTCTCTCTCACGCTCCTGTCGGACTTCGCGCTCTCAGAGCTGGTGTTCTCAGCGCGCCCCACACTCCGGCTGGTTGCACAGGGTGGCCAGCTTGCCAACGGCGACCTTGTCTTCCAGCGCGGGCTCGACCTGCAGTTCGATGCGATCGTCGCGCTCACGGGCGTCGACGCCCAGGTGGCTCAAGCTGCTGCCGTTGCCCCCGGCCTGGTCAACGACGTCGCCCTCGGGCAGGTCCTCGATAACCTGGTTGGTTGCTCTGCTCCGGCGATTTTTCTCGTAAACGTCACGACGCTGGCCCTCGACCTCGCCCAGCCAGCAGAGCTGAGCATCGGCTCCTTCGCAGACCCTGGGATGGCCGCGGCCGAGGCCGACCTGAACAGCCTTGTTCAAATGCTGTGGCAAGACTCGTTTGCTGCTGTTCTCCCGAACGCGACACGGGGCATGGGTCCCTTGATTACGGAGCTGGTCAACCAAGAACTTGCGGACCGCGTTGCGGCCGGGCCGAGCAAAGCCTGCCCGAGCACCGCCCCGTACGCGAACGAGGGTGAGCTCGTCGATTTCTCCTCGAAGAGTGCGGACGCGGTGCGTGCCGCGCTCGACGAGACCATCGCGGACGCTGACGACCCCAACGTTGGCATCAACAAGATCATTCGCGAGCTGTCTGAGCTAGGCGGGACGGAGCCAGGCGTCATCGCATTTGAATCCAACTTTTCCCTCGCCATAGAGGTTGACAGCGCCTCGTCGGTAACGATTGACGTCTCCAGTCTACGCCTGGAGAACGTCGACTCGTTCCAGAGCGCGGTGCTTCTTCAACCCACCGGTGACGACCCTTCCACGACAACACACAACAAGCTCGCATTCGGCAAGGCCGGAAGGACGCTTCGTGTTTCAGCTGTTGCTGCGCTCAAGGGGTCTGGCGAGCTTGACTACGACGAGCAGGGCACGCTCTCGGTGGACCTGTCCAACCTCGAGCTGGAGACAACGCTCCAGATCAGCGTGCTCCTCGACAGCCTCATGCGTTTGCCGCTCGGCAATCTGGTCAGCGCGTCCTGCCTGGCAAGCACGCTCGACTACGACGGGCCGAACATGGGTCTCGGCATCAAGGATCTGGTCGTCAACGTCACTGGTTTGGCCTTCGACTGCTCATCGTGCAACCTCGACCCGAACCAGGAGAAGGAGATTGCAGACTCGCTGCTCATTGCCCTCGAGGCGGGCGTGCCAGTCGTAGCTAAAACCGCTGGCTCTGGCGACGCCAAGCGCGCTATCAACGACGGCCTTTTCAGAGCCGGAGCAGAGTGCACTGGAGGCCTGCCTGAACCCGCACCGAATGCTCGCATTGAAGACGCTGGCGTGCTTTCGGTCCTCATTGTCAATGGCATCGCGCTCCTCGGCGCAACTGGCGCACTTGTAGCGGTAGGCGCTTTCGCACGGCGCAGGTCGCGCATCAAGGAGGCCGCGACCAGCACCGTGACGGCCGAGAAAGTCGACCCGTTCGAGGATCCGGTGCAAAACGAGGCCAACGTGCTGTCTTGGGCGGCGCCTGACGAGCGCTCCCTCCTCGCATCGCCAGGCGCGAAAGGTCTCAAACTGGCGTCTCTGCTTCTCATCGCGCTTAGCCTCGGCCTCTTCCTGTGGGCCGACCTGAGCGTGTCTGCCCGGGTGGAGGCCGTTTCGGCACTAAGCAGCGACAAGGACCTGGTCCTGGACGACATCTTTGAGCTCACGCTGACGCGCACGATCAACGACCTCTTCAACGCGGGCATCGCGTGGGTGGGCGTGCTTGTTGCGCTCATGTCAGGCTCCTGGCCGTTCTTGCGCCTGCTTCTGCTGCTTGTTTGCCTGGTCGTCCCGCCTCGGGCCCTGCCCGTCAAGACGCGCGGCAATCTCCTGGCGCTGCTCGACTTTTTCGGCAAGTGGGTCGTCGTGGACCAGTTCCTTGTCCTGGTGCTCATCGGCGCGTTTGACGTGCGCGTCCTTTTCCCAGAGGCTGGCAGCTCCTTCACCTTTGTTCCAAGCGGCGCCGTGGACTTGCGAGTGGGCCTCGTCCCTGTCTGGGGGCTGTACGCGTTCTTCCTTGGCGCTTGCGCGACCATTGTGGCCAGCATCCTTGTCTCGGCCCTGCACCGGAAGGTGGCCTCCCCGACTGCAACGAATGCACTGCATCGCCACGAAGACCGTCGTGTGGCAGTGGCTATCCGTCGCAAAGAGAAGATTGGGGCGCACGTTTTTGAACCGCCGCACGCCCACCCCGACTACCGGCTGCAGATGCGCATCTCTGGCGCAAAGTTTTTCGGGGTCGCCAGCTCTTTGGTCTGTATCGCGCTTCTCGTTGGCGGCTTCTTTGTCAAGATTGTCACCTTCCAGTACCGTGGTTTGGGCGGCGCTGCGCTTGGGTTGTTGAAAGAGGACGGCGAGAGGGTTTCGTTCTCGATCTTTGACTTTGCTACGGCGCTCGCGATTCCCCACGCGTCGGCGAGTCAGGTCATAGGCGTGGTCTTCCTTCAGTTTGTCTTCTTTGCGACGGTGATCGTCGCTCCAGTCCTCCAGCAAGTCTTGCTGGTGCTGGAGATGGTTCTGCCGCTCACCCTTCGCGAGATGCGCTTCCTGTGTTTCGGCGTGCAGAGCCTTGCGGCAACTTGTGCGCTGGAGGTCTTTGCCGTGGCCTGTGCAGTGTCTGTCGGTTTGATCGGTACTTTTGTGTCCTTTGCAGTGCGGCGACTTTGTGTGGACGTTGACAAGGTCATCGTGGACTGGCTCGTCCCGTTTGGCGTCCTGGACGAGTCGGAGGGCACCTGCTTCACGATGTCTGGCAACCTCACGGGCGGGTTCGTCCTCGTCGTTGGCGCCGCGCTCCTTGGTCTGCTCAACGTCTACTTTGTCAACAGCATTACGCGTCTCGCTATCGAAGAACGCGAGGCGTCCTTGCGGGCAATTCGTGGCTTGCCGCCTGGGCGGCCCAACACCGAGAACGCGCTCGGGTTTTTCAGCTTCGCTGTGGCCAAGCACCTGCGCTTCCTCAATCAAATGGGTCTCGTCCAAGTGCGCAAAGTCCTCTTCACGACGCCCTCGCCAGTGAGCTCCCAAGGCAGCAGCGCTTCGAGCTTGGCGTTTTCGCCGAGCTTCTCTGAAGAAGGCTCTCTGCAACTGGGAGTCTCAGGCTATCAAGTGCAAGCGGTCAGCCGTCTGCCGCCGCCTGCGCGGTCGCACCAGGCGCCGAGCGCCGAGCGGATTTCTATTTGATTGAAATGATCTTGAAGATCACCCCTCGTAAAAATCAATTCCGTTTGTTTCTGTTTCTGTCAGCACCCGTTCTAGTCGTCGACAAGGCCGTCGCGGACGGTGGTGCATATTCGATGTAGCTAGAGCACGCGCTCGAACTCGTTCCCGGCGCTCATTTCGGGGCCAGGCCCAGGCCCAGACGCCGTTGCGGGCCTAAAGAAGCCGTGGTCCAGCACAATGTCAAAGCAGTCGCCAATCACTTTCGGGATCATAACAGCGAGGAGAGGGCAGACCTGCTCGAGGCAGGGGTTGTCGTTCACTTCGATGAGACGCACGCGCTTTTCGCCGCCCGCAACAGTCTCCACCATGAAGTCAAGTCCGAACAGCTCAAAGCAGCCAGGCCTTTTGTCCGGGTTGATGCCTGCTTGTACGCCAGCGCGCAGCGTGTCTGCGCAAGCTGTGCGGATGGCTTGCCAACCTGCGCCACGAACCCAGCCGCCGGCTCCGGCGCCCTCGCAGGCCTCGAGAACCGCCGCAAACTCGTCAAGGCTCAGCTTGTTCCCCAGCTCGTGCTCGCCGTAGCCCTTTGAATGCTTCTGCACCGCGTCGTTGGTGAGGTGCACCGTTCTATCGGACAAGTCCCGTAGCGAATAGGGCCGTGAAGACGTCCGCAAGTAGGCCTGCTTGTGCAAAAAGCCCTTGAACCCCTGCTCGGAGCCTCGGTCAGCTTCCTGGTTGTTCGCGCCCCCTGGCGGGGACCGGAGCTCGGCGTCATGTGCAGTTTCGCGAAACTCCTCTTGACCGCTGGAACGCCCCCCCACGCCGGCCTCATCGCCGCCCATGTACACCAACAAGGCGTAGCAGCGAATATCAAACTTTCTCCCATGCACGAGCAACGGCCGCTCGAGGTACTCTTGCACGACCCACGACTGCGTGCGAGGGTGCGTTGGCTCGGCTGCTTGCTTGGAGACACGTCTACTTGCGCAGATCGCAGCATAGGCCTCCTCCGCGCCGCGCACGACGCGGATCCCGACTCCGCGATTTGTGCCCTCGCCGGGCTTGACGATGTACACCCGATCTGGCTGGTCGTTGGCCTCGAGCAGCTCCTCGATGGCAGGCCCGCTGCCGTCCTGGGCGGTGCAAAGGACCCGCGTCCACGGTGCCCAATGCGCCTTGCCAGCCATGGCAAGCGTTTCCGCAAGGGCGCGTTTGTGGACAAGGACCCGGCCGTTCTCGAAGTGGTTGAGCACGACCGGCGCTGCCCGCCGCGAGCGGGCGGACCGCCTCGACTTTGAAAAAGCCGCAAACTTTCCAAGCTGGCTCTCGTACTGGCACCAGATAAAGTCTGTTGAGCCGTCGCCGAGCTCGTCGAGACGTTTGAGGCCTTTGCCATCGTTCATCGCGGAAACCTCCCACGGCCGCAGCGCAGCTGCCCATGCCGTGCGCTGTTTGAATTGCTGCCGAATGAGACCGGCGTTGTTTCCATTCTGGATGTAGTACCGCAACCCCGGCGCTTGGGCTGCGCCGTGCCGCGTCCGGCCGGCCAGCTGCGCGGCCGACGCAAGTTCCTGGTTTCCTTCCTGCTCGTGTCGCCTTTGCTCGGGAGCCGCCTCTTCGACGCGACGTCCGGCGCGTTTCGGCCTCGCCCCGGGCCGCACCCGGCCATTCGCAAGCTGCCTCGCGTTGCTGCCGTCCTTCCTCGCGCCCAGTGCGGCCGCGCTCCGTGGCGCGCAAGCGAGGGATGCGGCCTGCGGGGTCTGGACGCTGGTGCGCCCGGGTGCACATGGCGCCTGCCGGGCTGGATGGGCACGCAGCGACGCCGTGGAAACGCTCAGGAGGTCCTCCATTGCCCTGCCCGCGCCCGAAGCCTCGGACCTACTCCCGCGCGCGTCCGAAGGCCGAGGGATCGTCGAGCGCGACCGCCATTGCCGTCGTGACCTGGCAAGATGGCCGGGTTTTTGGCCGTTGACATGCTCGAGGAGCTGCGCTGCTCTCCGCGGTGGAGCTCGCCGTCTGGCTGCAATGCACGGCCTGGACTTGCGCCGGCCTGCGCCTCGTGGCTAGCTCGGCTCAGGTGGCGTGCGCTTCTGCTGCTGCTGGTGGTGGTGCTGGTGCTGGTGGTGGTGCTGGTGGTGCTGCTGCTGCTGGTGGCGTGCCATGATGGCCGATGACGGGGACTTCTCCTCGCCGGCCGTGTCCCGCGACCCGTTCGCCGGGTACGACGACGCTGCCCTGACGATGCTCAAAGAGATCGAAGAGGAGGCCGAACAGACGCGGTTCCAGGAGGAGGAGGAGAGGAGCGGCAAGCCCAAGGCGAAGATTACGCTGACGCCGCAACAGGTCGAGCACTTTCGAGACGCGTACAATATTTTTGACAAGGACGGCGACGGCGGCGTGTCGGTGCACGAGCTCGCACACGTCATGCGGTGTCTGGGGCAGGATGCCTCCGATGCCGAGGTTCGGCGTATGTTTAGCGAGGTGGACCGGGACGGGTCTGGGGAAATCGACTTTGACGAGTTTTTGGAAATTATGCAGACCCAGATGGCCGCCAACGCAGAAACCAAGATCAGCAAAGAGTTCACGCGGGAGGACTGGTGTAAGTTGTGGTTGCGCTCTTGCCCTTTGAGCGCTGCAAGCATTGCAGAGTTTGTTGCAGTGCAGGCTGACGTCGCGGCCGCAGCGAACGCGTTCAAGATATTTGACCTTGACAACGACGGGTTTATCACCGCGCAGGAGCTCGGCAAGGTGCTGGGAAACATGGGCGAGGTCCTTCGCGACTTTGAGCTGGACGAGATGGTGCAAGAGGTCTGCAGCGACGGCACTGGCAAGCTCTCACTGGATGACTTTATCCACGTCATGGTCAACGGCGTGGACGTGGACTAGCGCCCTGATCTGGTTACCACATTGCTGCTCGTCGGTGTCGCAAGCGGTGACCGCAAAGTCGACGGTTTGAAAAGTCACTCAGGGACGGCAACTTCTAGTGTGCACCTAAACGCTTTGAACTCTCCCTGAAATATTTTCATAAGATAATTTTTCATAGAAGCGCACAGGGTCGTAGCAGTTGTCCCGCCATTTCTTGTCGTGTGCCACGCCAGTTCAAAATCTCGCCGCCAAGAGCAAGCGGAGAAGCAGCTGTCAGTGGCACTCCGGGCAAGAGCAATCGTTGCTGGAGCGATGGACCTGGAGACTGGACTTGTCCTTGATGCACGCAAAGCAGACCGACTCGGACATGCATGCAAGGCGGTGCAAGCTCAAGCTTGAGCTACCTGCTGCCCGCGAACGACGGCCCGCCCGCCGCGCTGACGAAGCCACGCGCTGGCGCTGCTCACAATCCGAACAGACCCATACAAACCAGTTGGATTTGTGGTACTCTACTCACTACTGGCATAGGTACAAACCAGTTGGATTTGTGGTGAGCACGCTGGTTGGGCACAGTTACAAGTGTGCCGCAGGGCAGCGCAGCAGCCACCCCGTGTTCGCTTGGAGCCCCCTTGCAGTTCCCAGTCGCAGAGCTCCCAGTCGCAGACCCTGAGCAGACCTGCACCACCTGGAGACGCGCAAGATGACTTGCATGAACGACTTTGATTGCACGCCGCACGAGCTGTGCTACGTCAACACCACGTGGGCGGCGACTCAGCCGGCCAACGCCTCGCTGTGCGTCTGCAACACATGGCACGGATACGCGCCCAGCGCGCTAGGCGACTGTAGACCAACCACGGTAACTGCGTACATCTTTTACATAACGCTGGTGATCAACGGGCTTGCCACGCTCTGCTTGCTCGCTTCAGCTTCAATCGACGCGGTGCAAGCCATCAGGTACAAGTTGAGGCTGGATGCCTCAACAGTAACTCTCGCGCAAACGCTCCTCGCCCTCCTCTTCCTGTGCCTGTGGGAGGTAAGCTACGCGATAGAGCAGACCCACCTGGACTGGTTCACGCGGGCGGGCGGGGCAACCGGGCAGGACCGGAGCTCCACCTTTGAGCCAATAACAAAGGCGGTCATTGCAGCGACGCAAACCTTCAGTATGTGCGCGGCGACGACCGTCTCGGTGATGTGGATCGAGTCGGCGCACAGTATACGGCGACTCTCCACCTCGAGGCTGTATTACTTTCGCCGTTTTCGCACCACGATTTACACCTTCCAGGGCCTTTTCGCGCTTGCGATGACGATCATGGTTTTCCTCGAGGCCAACGAGTACATGGTGGTTGTGGCTACGCCATTCCTGGTGGCTTTGGTGATTACTTATGCGTACGGCCGGAGGTCACTGGTTCCGCTGCTGCGGCAGGGCATGGAGAATTTGGAAAACAAACCAGCGCGCACATCGCTGGCCGCAGCGGCGGGCTCCGCTCAGAATGCTGACAGCACCATGAACCGCGAGTTGGAGGCCGCGATTCGCGCGATCCGGCTTTGCAGCAAGCGCGTGACTATCAGCCTGGTGTTGATCGTTCTTACGGGCGTCGCCTTTCCGACACTCTTCATTCTGACGGAAGGGGGTTGGAGAGATTTCGCCACACCAGGTGGGCTGGCTATTCCGACTGTCGTTTCTTTCATCTTTGCCGTCATCATGATTTACTTACTTGGGAGCATCCAGCAGTACTCCCATCGCAGCATCAGCAACTTGGTGGCGCGAAAGCCGCGAGGCGCCAGGTTCGCAGCCCTCAGCAGCGCCCCAGGCGCCACCTCCAGCCATGTTGAGACCCAAGGCTGGGAGCCGTGAGGACGCACAAATCGGGCGTTGCTTTTGCGGTTTGGTTTCTTGCTACGAGTTACACGAGTACAGTAAGTGTGTAAAATACGCTTGGGAAATCCATGGTCGAGTTTGGTCGCCTCGATCGAAGACCCCCGCCGGGCGCTCCACACCCCACCGTGCGTAGCATCCCACAAGTGCGGACTTCTGTAGCTGGCTCTAGAGCAGTGGGACCTACTCGACCAGGCGGTCAGTGTTTTGTCGTTGCTGCCGCTCCTGCAACCTCTTTTCGAGGAAGCGCTTCTGCCGCAACCGCTTGGCCTCTTGGGCCTGTCGAAGCTGTGCCGTCTTGGTCTCGTACTCCTCCTTGAGCTTTTGCACGAGCTGCGTGCTGGCGTGCCCTGAAGCGCTCTCCTCTTCGAGAGCTTTTTGAAGCGCGGCCTGCTGCTCTTGAAGTAGCTCTTGCGTGAGCGCTAGTACAGGCGCTTGGGCGGTATCTGTGATGTGTTTTTGCATCTGCGCGTAAAAGGCGACAAACTCCTCCCACTCCAATTCGTCGTTGTTGTTCGTGTCATGATTGGCGAAGAGCGAGTCAAAGGCCTCGGGAGGAAACTGCAACTCTGCCAGCATCACGCCGAGCTCCTTGCGATCAATCGAGCTTGAATGGTTGACGTCGTATCTGTCGAAAATGTCGCGAATGTCTTGCTCGACCTCCGCAGCCGACTTGGAGACAGTCGAGCTGAGAGTTGAGCCTTCTTTGGCGCCGACAACTTGTGCTTTGTGCGCCAATAGCACGTTGCGGCACACCCGGCAGCTGACGACAAATGACGAGCGCTGCACGGACATGATGGTCTGGCACCGCCAGCATTGCACGCACAAAAAGGACCCCAGCATGCTGCGAATCTGGGTTCCGTCCTTTAGTTGCTCGACCACAGAACCGTCGACGAGAGTCTGCACCTTGCGGCCGTCAGGGAACACCTCAATACTGCGCGTGAATCCAAATGTGCACTGTTAGCAAATGCCCGTGCGGGCGGGAGAGCTGCCACGTTGCAACGTAGCGCGCGCAGCGGTGGCGGCGCGGAAAGCGAACAAAATCAGCGAAAACGTACCGAGAGCCGTCAACCTTGGTCTGGATCTTGTGTCCGTCTGGCCAACTCTCGATCACCGTGCCGTTCGGGTTTCGCTGCACCTTCCTACCGTCAACATATTTCACGATCCGGCACCCGCTCGAGTCCGTGTCGATTTTCGTTCCTGCGTGCGCACCGCCGGCGGCGAAGTGCGGCACCGTCAGACCAGATTATTTCAAAGGTCAACCTGCCACTCTCGTACTTACCGTCCGGAAAGACCTGTATCATCGATCCGTCCGCCTCGTTTGTTTGGGTTTGCGTCCCGTCGGGGTCGACGATGATTTTGATTTTCGTCTGCGGGTTGTACTGTATCATCGTGCCCTCTTTGGTGACCTCGATTGTTGTGTTGTCTGGGTTGCGCTGCAGCTTGGACCCGTCAGGTCTTTTGACGACCATCTTCCCGTCTTCGGTCTTGGTGATTTTGGTCCCGTCCACGAATGTCTCTTGCGTCTTGCCGCTCTTGTAGGTGTGCAGTTTTCGGCCATCTGGAAAGCTCTCAATCACGAGACCGTCTGGGTCTGTTTGCATGCGGTATCCGTCGGCCCGAGTCAAGATGACCGTCCCGTCTTCCAAGTGCTCTATCTTTTCGTCGTCCTGTGACGAGCTCGAGTAGCCGCGCTTCACCGCTTTCAAGCCTGCGTCGGAGTCCAAGCCGGCTTCGCGAATTTGCTGCGAAACAGACTTGAGCCACCCACGGACTCGCAGGACCTCGGCCCGGCAGTCCTCCACGTCGTCCAGGCCATTCGGTTTGCCCGCCTCTGCTTCAAGCTCAAGCATGAGTTGCCGATGCATTGCGGCGACCTCTGCTTCGCCCTTGCCGCTTTTCGTCGACGCGCCAGCCCCCATTCTTCACCTGGGCGCGCGACTTGGGTGTCGTAGCCACGCACCCTGACGTGTTTGGCCGCGACCCAGGCGCCCGCGCGACAGCTGCTCCGAGCTTGGACCAGCCGCACTGCCAAATCAGTCAGTCGCTCGCTCGCTCGTGGCTACTCTCACGCACTCCCTGGGGGTTTCGTTGCGCTAGGTTGCCAGCCAGGTCGGTCCCGCCGCGCCCTTCTGTCTTTGCCCGGAGCGGGGCCGTGCGCTTGCACAAGCTGAGGATCGCGGAGCTCGGCAAGTCGGTATGCATGTTGCATGTAGAGGTCCGTTACCGATCACCGCCGACCACTCTCTCTCGGCTCCGCTGCAGAAGCACGGCGGACAACAGTTGCCGGCTCTGCCGCTCGGCTCGGTTGGCGCATCGCATCCAGGCCGCTAGCTCCAAACCGACTCGACGCAGCCAGCAGATTGTGCAGATAAAAGAGCGCAAGACGCCGATAGCCCAGGGGCGCAGCAAGTCTTCGCGGAGGGCGCCGTGTTGAACGACGAGTCGGCCGTGGGGCACGGCCGATCACAACACGTACAACGGATCAATTTGCGTGGTTCTGGCACGCACGTTCTTCGGCAATTCTGTTTCTGTTCTGTTCGTCTCTTGATCAAGAAAGAAATTCAAGATTTCAAAAAAGATCAAAAGAAAAAATGAGGCATCATTGACGTTTGGTTGATCGAGTGCTTCGCGATACCTGGATGTCCGAGACTTGCGCCACATCGAGCTCTAACGACGGGCTCTTTGAAGTCCGAGTACTAGGTCGATCGCGTCTGCACGTGAGGAATTGTGTCAACCTCGAAATCGGGAAAATGCTCACATTCCGATGTTGTGATGACTCTGAGGTTAGTAGCGCGCGGAGGCCGAGCACAACCTGCGTCATTGGCGGCCTGGATTGCGCTCTGCGGGCTTGCTGGAAGGCGCTTTTGCTGGCTGGCTGGCTGGCTTGCGCTCTGTGGGCTTGCGCTCTGCGGGCTGGCTGGCTTGGGCTTTTTTGGTTTCTTCGAGCGCACTGCGTCATTTACCAGCCCGGTCCCTGGCAAGTGGCGTTGGCAATTGGGCGTTGGCTTCGCCCTTACCTTTTCATGACGCGAACGAAGAGTCCAGACGGCTCTGCACAGAAAACAAACTCGCAGCAATGTCACGGTAGAATGGATTGGCGCCCATCCGGTATGTGTGAACATTTTGCGTTGCCACAATCTCCCACGTTCGCATCAAATCGCCCTTCTTATGCGGCACGCAGTTCAGTACGCCGTCATTGTCCCACACTCTGTACTCAAACTGCTCCCCGTGATGATTTCGGCAGCGCGCCCAACCCGCCGCGCGCTGCGCTTCCGTAAGACTGCGCGAGCCGACGGCAGGGCGCACAAAGTAGTCTGTGTACGGAGGGTTGGGGCTGTTCCACTTGTCAAGAAGGACTTGAGCAAACACTTGCTTCTTGCTGACGTCCGCTTGAGGCTGCTCGTCTGGGGTCGGCGACGCCGCCTTCAGCGTGCTGGCCTCGTCCACGTCTTCAATATGGACTTTTGTCGTTCGACGATGGCACGTGGACTTGAGCGCCGCCAAAGACATGGTGCGCGCACGTCGTGCAGCCGCAACAAGGTAGCCCGCAACAGGCACAATCGAAATGTCCTTTGCACCAGCTCTCGCGAGGATCTCACCCAAGAGATACAAGGCACTCAGTATTGTCAGCAGAAACTGAGGGAACGCGCTGATCTGCATGGCCTTGTGGGTCACCCCCACAGGGTCCGAGTCTTGGATAGCTTTCACAAAGGCCCTCGCGGCTGCCAGTGCGTCGGACATGCCCGACTCGTCCTGCCCGAACGACGTGTCGTCGAGACGGTCAGACGGCATTAGCTCGCCGTTCCCAAAAGCCCAGAACGCAAACGCACAATGAGCAAGAAGCGCTGCCGGCAGCGCTCGTATTGCAAGACGTGCGAAAGAGTCGTCGTACGCTGGAGGTTTGCGATACCGCCGCAGGAGAGCAACCTTGTCGAACCAGTAGGCCACCGAAAAAAACAGCGCCGCGATGGGCAGGAGCAGAGGCATGCTCGCAGAGTACATCAAGGACACGAACACTGTCTTGAGCATGAGCGCGTAGCGCATGGTCGTAAGGAACTGCGGCCCTGCGTACGCGCGGTTCAACGCCTCTTGGGTCACGCACCTACGTCGAGCAATGGCTTCGTAGACTCTCTGCCGCACCACCGTGCGAAATAAAAACGAGACGTGCGGAATCACCACGTTGGCAATCATGGTGAGCAAAACAATTTGGCCCACCACGACGTACCAGGCGCGCGAGAAGTCGTCATACTGACCGTTGAAGACGACAGACCGCTCGCCCGCCGCCGCGCTGGAAGAGCTCGGAAGTGCGCCGTTGAGGATCAGGATCACTACGCTTGTGGTGAGGAACTGCGCACTGAACACCTTGGTCGTAATAGAAAGCTCCTGCCGCGTCATCGTCTCGTGGCGTTCGTGCTCCGCAAGCCGTCGGATGAGGACTCGGATCACGATGTTTACCAATATGACCAGGGCAGCGGGCGCGATGACAACGACCTGCGCCATCGCCTGGTTCTGGTTGTGCTTGGCGCACATCGAGTCGCCGGAGAGCTCAAAAACGCTGCGCAGCGCTTGGACCACGCCTTCTTCGTCAATGATGCGGCTCAACTCTTGCGCACAATAGCACGCCGCCATGGTGGTTTCAAGCTCGAATGCGGCGCAGCAGTGAACGGTGCCTATTGCCTGCGCGATTGCCTTGAGGCGGTGCATATCAGCAATGCCGGCGTCGCGAAGTTTGGCCGTGGCAGCTGCTGCGTTTGTGGCGCGCGCATCGGCGCTGCACATTGCGGCCTCGTCTGCCGCCTGGGGCGGGCTCTCAACAGACGGGCATCCTTGCAACACGCCAAGGGTGTAGCACTCGGTCGGGTTGCGGCCGATTTTCTTCGTCACGGAGCGCACAGTTGTCGGGTCATAAATACATGGAGAAATGCATGGGTCTTGGGCGGTCATGCTCACGCGCTGTGCGGCGCCTGCGAGCCGAAACGTCTCCGAGTGTGCGCCGGGGTATGTGAGCCAGATCATTCCTTCGGCGGGACACAGTTCGTCCAGAAACGGGTCTCGTTCGGGCCACTGAGAACGGGGCTCGTCGAGCCTGTAGCTGCCAGCGAACAGGGCTGGGAGGTCGGTCTTGCACATTCGCGTGTCTGGTAAGCTCTCCTTCAGGGCTTGGAAGTAGACTTGACATGCGTAGACCACGACAAAGGCTCCGAATAAGACGACGATGGTCGCTACAAGCGAGAGCAGCCTCCACGTCTGGGCTTCTGCTTTCGAAACGCCGATGTTTTCCCACTTGACATTTGTTGGCTCCTCCGCCACCGAAACGCGAATCGGATAGTGGCCGTGGAGCTGCAGGGGCACAGGCTGGTTTTGAAACCACCATCGGCGTGTGACGTAGTCCTCCACACAGCGCTCGAACGACTCTTGGTGCTTGAACACCACAAAAGCGCTCGCTTTCGGCGCGCGCCCGCCACCATCTCGACCCAGTTTCTCGACGAGCCAGTCCTGGAGGTCCTCCAAATCTTGTTCGAGGCGCTCGAGACGCTCTTCTGCGCGCTTTTGTGCATTTGCGTTTGCGTATCCCTCGGCCGCGTACTTTTCCACAAGCGCCTCTGTTTCACGAATCTGCTCGAAGATGTGTCGACGAGACATGCAACGTACCAGCACCTCGCGGCTTGCGCGGGCCATCGTGACCTCGCAGACCCAAGACCCGAGGTATTGCATATCGCCAGTATTGCTACAATCCTTCACCGGCTCAAGCGACGATGCGGCTGGGAGGTCTCGCACTTTCGACAAAGAAATTTTCCTTTGCGCTGGGGGGCGCGGCTGCTTTGACCCAATCCCCCAGGCGCCCTTCCAGCCCCAGTCTGGCTTGTCGAGCTGGTACAGTTTGCTAAAGTGGTCTCGCACCTCTTGAACTGTCGCCCGCGCGGGAAGGTCTTGGACGAAGATAGTGAAGTCGGAAGGAGTCACGAAACGGATGTCTGCGATTTGGCTTGTGCGCTCTACCGCTCGGCGAATCCAAATCAAATAAGCCACGAATATCAACGTGTTGAGTACGTCAAGTCCGGAGACCACGTAGGATATTGTGCGCGGGTCGGTCGCGTTGGCGGTACCGACAGGGCCTCCTGCTCCATTGCTAGTGGAATTGCCCAGCACAAGCTCGACGTTAGTGAGAAGCTGAGCCGTGTCGTAGGCGTGAAAGTTGCCGAGCGTCGTTCTTGACACGCGCAGCATGTCCACGCCATTGTATCCGATCGCCCCGCCGGTGGAAAACACCCAGAGCGGAAAGCTGGACACCAGGCTCTGCACGGCGAAGAGGACAGCAAGGGAACGGAGCAGAACAAAGTAGAGCGTCACACCCGTGCCGAGCTCCGCGAAATCCATCGGGCCTGTCTCCCACAACGGCGCCTTCCCGCCTTTGAAGACAGACTTGAGCCGTTCGGCTTGTGCGACTTGCGGATCGGGGGCACGCCAGCCCGAGTCATCGTCTTGGGCAACCTTCTTCTCGTCCTGCACCACCTCAAACTCCGAGTCCGAGTCACCCGAGTGCCGCCAGGAGTCCTTCGCGGCCCCGCTCCGCACCGCTTCGTGCTGGCATGCATAGCTTGTCCGAGAGGTGTCACCTTGTTCGTTAGACCTTGCCCACGACGGGCCGCATCTGCGGGCCCTTCGCGGTTTCCTCCGCGAGGCCCAGGCGCGGCCCCGTCCATCGCCACGCGGGATTTTTCTCGCGGACGCGTAGCGTCTGGCCGCTGGCAAGGCCGTTCAGGCGGGAGGGCAGACGTTGATCGATCGATCGATCGCCGAGGGTCGTCATGTTTTTGGTTTGCATGTCCGTTGTGTCCGTTGCAATTTCACGTAACAACAGAACCCTTGTTATGAAGCGACCTCGACACGGCCTGCCGTCCTCGACACCAGCCCCTCAGGCACCCCAGGGGGTCTGTTTGGTCTGCGAGCACGTTGATCGCAGAGACTGAACCTGCAAAGTGCCGCCACTGCCAGCCGCGGGCTCCACTGCCAGCCGCGGTATCTCGCCCTTTCAACGGTACTCTGTCTGCTGAACTTGATTGACACGTAGAGCACAAAGGCTTGTGCAGAACAACTCGCTCAAGAAGGCTGCTGTACAGACCGCATTCAGCAAGGCAGCAGCACTGCTGCGACCGGGCGCGCAGGGCCAGCTCCCCAGCTCTGCAAGCTCGACCAAGCTCTGGAGGCTAGAGTTGAGTCACGCAGCCGGCCATCAAACCAGCCAGCCAGCGTGCCAACCAGCGTGCCAGCCAGCGTGCCAGCCAGCGTGCCAGCCAGCGACAGTGCTCGATTCGGGGCATCGTGTGGAATCTCGCCCAGGGCAGAGCGGCTCGAGGGCGACTGGCGGCTCAGAGCCCTACCCACGGTGCTCGAGGGCAACCGGAATCGAACGGCTGACAAAGGCCGTCAGTCCGAACGCGGTGCTGATGGAGGAGGAGGGCGATGAAGCGCACAGTTTGCAGTCAATACCGAATCGTAGGGCGAGCACTGTGAGCGTGACACTCTTTACGGAAGCGCAAGAATCCGGCGAGCGGGTACTCCGCGTTTCCAGAACAGAGATTGGCAGCGGGCCAAGGAGGTCTACGCTGAGCTCAGCCTTTGTGCAAGAGGAATCCAAGGAGTCTGCGCATGCTGAAGAAGACGAAGACAGCCTGGAGGAGGATGGCTACAATGAGCTCGACGACGAAGGCGCTATAGACGACATAGATTACGACAGCTCCTCTGTCTCCGGTGGCGACGAAGATGACGCTGACAACGAAGTCAACGGCGACCCACTACAAAGCCCACTCCTTGGAGCTGAATCGTCGAGAAAGCACAGTATATTGCGGTTTGCACAACCTGGGATTAGTTCGCGGCGGTCAACCGACCACGCCGCGCACGTGGACAAGGAGCGCGCTGAGGATTCGGGGAAAGAAGGAGATGTGGAGATGGCCCATGGGCGCCGCAGCTCGGCAAGCTTGACTCGCGTCGCTAGCGAGTGGATGATGACCCAAGGAAGGTACGCAAAGCAAGTGCTATGCACTGGTGTATCCCAGACGAGCGATACAGAGTCGGCGGGGCCTGCAAATGCTCCCGAGTCGGGCAAGCCGGCTCACGCAAGCTCGACGCGGGTCGAGCACGACGCACAGCGCGACAAAAGCAGCGGCGAGCAGACGGACTCAGACGCCGTGGACGCAAATCAAGCAAGAAACTACGACGCCATCGATGGCGAGGTTCGCGAAGACGAGGACGAGGAAG
The DNA here is from genome assembly GCA_012862495.1 of Thraustochytrium aureum. Lineage (NCBI taxonomy): Eukaryota > Bigyra > Thraustochytrida > Thraustochytriidae > Thraustochytrium > Thraustochytrium aureum. The sequence continues at coordinate 243,372 of BLSG01000411.1, read as the reverse complement.
TGGAGATGCAAAGTCGCCCGACGAGCAGGACGCTCAGAGAGTATACAGTCAGTCGCCTCGAAAAGAGCGCCCCGCTTCGGAACCACCCAAGCGTGACAAATGCGATTAACTCGCTCTGGACCATTGTAGACATCCAAGAGAGCCTCGATGCAGACGGGAACCTGGCGCGCGACCCATATATCAACCTCTTGGTCAAGTTTCAGTACTTGATTGTCCCACCGCCGATCAAGCTGTCCAAAGCGATTCAGAATGCGGAGGTCGACTGGGTCAACGATACGCTTGGTGCCCCGACGATGACCAAGGCGATGTTTGACGACGCCATGTTTCAGATTGCCGACACATGGTCGATTAACTCGGATGCGGCAGAGTACTGTGCGATTTTGACAAGCCTTCTCGAGGGCGTGACGCGCATAAACGACGAAACCAAGCACGTTGATGGCGAAGCCGTGGTAGATGCTTCGCTAGAGCCCCGGAGCTCAAGTTCCAGAGCCCTGGGCTGCGGGGCCGCACGTCTGCGGAGCCTCATCAAGAACAACAAGCTGATCAAATTCAACCCGATGTTCGGAGCAATCGCAGACCGCAAATTCGCTGGGTTTCGCACGCTGCTCACGCAAATGCAAGGCGGAAAGCAACAGCTTCGAAACCGCGTCTCCGTCTCTGCAGCATACCAGGCGATCGGCAAGTTGTACCAGGCCAAACTAGAGAGCGACCGCAAGAACGCCACGAAGCGGCTGCCGAACAGCCGCTTTGACAAGTTTGTCCTGGAGCAGTACGTGATGCAGTATGGTTCCAAGAAAATGGCCAAACGCAACCTGAAGCGTCTGTTCACGACTGTGCGGCAGCAGGCGGAGCACGGCGACAGCGCTATGCGCATGTTTGCGATTCTGTGCGGGCTCGAGCTTGTTCCCGACGTGGACGACGTGTGGCTTACAGAGTACGACCCCTTTCTTGCCAGTGATTACTTTCTCCCAACGCTCGAACGCATCATCGATAACCGACAGCAGGTGGGCTCTGCGATAGCCCAGTCAGGCAAGAACTCGAACACGCTGAGCACGCTGAGCTTGACGTTTCACAACATCACTGCGGAGGTTTGCAGGCGAACCCCGCCAGACTCTGCGTCGCTGGTCGAGCTGGGCACGCGACTGAGGCAGCACGTCGTTGTCCTCGACCAAGAAGCGAGCTCGCCCGGGGGCCCCAACAGTGCGGACCGTACGGGAAGCGGCAAGGCGAAGCCCTTGAAGAAGGCTCCGGTGCGCCAGCTTCAGATGAGCCGGCGACTCTCCGAGGCGCTGGGAGAGAATGGGATTTTGGGTAGCGTGATGCAGCGCCAGTTGATTGACGTTAACGCGTCGCTACTGAGCTCCCTGCACGCGTGGCTCGTCGATCGCAAGTGGGCAACTATGTTCCGCTATGTCCTTTACGGGAAAACTGCGCGGCAGTGGTTCGCTTTTACGATGCAACGCAATCAGGCGCGGGAGTCCCCGGCAAAGCGAAGGTCTGGGGTTGTTGTTCTGGACCCTCGCGCTTCGTCTGTTCAACGTCAGTCCTCCTCGAGCGAATCGCAGTTCAGTGCATTTCCAATCCCGAGGACGATATCGATTCTCGCAGCGCCAGTGCTCAAGCATGGCCGGCTGTTTCGGAGCGACTTTTCGAGCCTTGCCGCGCTGATTGCGGCCCTGGAGGTGATTGAGCGGGTGAGCGGGCAAAACCTGCGCGAAGCCCTGGCGGTCGCTGAATTGAGGAGCATCGAGCAGACCTCGAGAGAGCGTGGCGACGAGGATCTGGCGAAGGGAGCCGCCTCTGCAGCGGCGGCCGAGACGGTCCTCGGCAGCGGGTTGCAAGCGACAGGGGGGAGCGAAGACGCGACCTCGCCGGCCCCGACCGGGACGCCGGAAGCGCTGTTCCTTCCTTCTCCTAGGACGCCGCGCAGGATCCTTGAAGAGGCTCGCGAGCGCGATCGGTTGATTAACGACCCTACAAAGCAGCCCCCAAGCGCTGCCGGCGTTGAACCCTAGGGCGGCACAAACATTGCTGAAGGCGCGTTGGGTATTGGAGCACATGCAAGAATCTTCGTGGCGTGCCGCTCATGGGCGAGCGGTAGCATGAAGGAGCATTCGTTGCCAAGCTGCCTGTACCTAAAATCAAGTGGGATGGACTCTCTCTCGTCGGCTTGCAGAGCTCCCCATGACGCACCTGCAGGACAAGTGGGCACGGCACCGCGCGCGAGGCTTGACGCGCTCCAGAGCTCGAAGAAGAAGAAAATGCGTTAGCTTAGAGCCTTGAGGGCCGGTCTTCCTTGGCCTCTGGCCGCGGCCCTTGCACCGCCACGAGACCCTCGCTTGCGACGACCGCATCGCACTTGTCGCACATGTCGTTCCCTGATGCGCAGCACGCGGCCATGGAAATCGAACCAGGGCTAGCTGCGCCGAGCGCGCCACTCATGCCTCCCGCGCGCCAGAACTTGCTTGCGCACACGGTGCACTTGTGGAGCGTTTGCTGGATGTCGAACTTTGTCAGCGGGTCGTACGGGCTCGCCATTTCTCTCGGCTGAGCGCCGACGGCGCGGAGAGTCACGCCTGCGGACCTTGGGCCTGCGAGAATCTCGGCCGCCAACAAGCTCTAGCTAGCTAGCGCGAATTCTACAACAAGCCGCGCTCGTCGCCGCGATTCGCTTGGAGCTCTTCAGCAAGCCGGTTTCGAGCGTGTTGTGCGTCTGCTGCGTGCATGGCCAAGTCAAACGAGATCGATGATAGGACCTTGGCGGCTTGTCTTCCCCCCACACCCCTTGTGTCCGATCAACTGTCCGATCAAGCAGGACTTGGTGAGCTCAGTGACGTTCCTGTTGGTGCTGCGCCGTTTCGTTCATCGTTTTACGAACCACATGGAGTAGATAGATCCTCAGGCCGCCAATAGACGGCCGTCATTCGCCAGGCTCTTGGCTACTTCGTTTTGGTCGTCAGCCCAGACCCTTCGGGACTGGTCCGAGGGCTCCTCAGCACGCGGCCTCCGTCGCTTGCCGAGATGTCCCGTCACAACTCTCTCTAGAGCGAGTCTTCTCGTTGGCTCACCCATGAACGCCATGATGGCTATCAATGGACTGACGCCCGTGCCAACATCTCGTTCGTGCCAACATCTCGTTCGT
>BLSG01000411.1:214281-232411 GCA_012862495.1 Thraustochytrium aureum | reverse complement strand
TTCTCTCTGTTCCTTGTCGCTCTCTTTATTCTTTCCGTTCTTTCCGTTCTCTCTGTTCCTTTTTCCTTGTCGCTCTCTTTATTCTTTCCTTTCTTTCCGTTCTCTCTGTTCCTTTTCCTTTCCGCTTTGGTAGCGCCAATTCCTCCCTTCCCCATGCGCCCTCACAAACGGCCTGCCTTTTCAGAAAGAAGCGCGCTTTCGAGGCGCAGAACGTGTGGACGGCGCAGCGCCCCGCTCACCAAGCCCTGTGAGGCGCCCAGGCCCCACTCCACGCCACGCCGCAGAACACCAGCTAGCTCGCGTCCATCGGTAGGTAGTAGAGTACCTGCTCACTCCGCGTCGCCAACCTCATGAGAATCCACAACCAACAGCTCGAGCCTGTGTCTACCTACAGACCACTCACTGGCTTAGGTGTAGGCCTATGGTGTATCTTTGGAGGGGAGAGCAGGACGGACACCGGCCGCGCAGGCAAGCGCCGAGCCAGCAGCCGCGCGCGAGGCAGGCAGGCAGGCAGGCAGGCAGGCACGCCAGGGAGCACGCTGGAGAGGAAGGGAGCGCGCTGGCTGGGAGAAAGCGCGCTGCCAGAGCAGAAGGCTCGCTCGAGCTCGCTAGGTTGGTCGAGCCAGGAAGCACGCACGCTCCGTGAGAGCGCGACACGGACCGCGAGGGGAGACGGGTGGACGGCGCGCGGGCGAGATGGGCGCGCTGGGCGAGGAGGGCGGGGCCGCTGCGCATGCGGCCATGGCCGGCAACGCGGCGGAGGCCGTGAATGCGCTGCGGGCGGTGTGCGCTGCCGCACCGGGAGGCGGGTCCGCTGCAGAGGGCAAGGCGGCGAGGAGCGCTCTGGTGGCCGCACTCGACGCGCTGGCCAGCGACCCCGCCGCGGACGAGACGCACTTGCGCAAGGTCGGGAGGCTCCTGGTGGTGCTCTTCGTGGGCGGAGATGGCAGCACGCTGCTCAAGCGGGCCGCGCTCCCGTTCGTTGCGCGGTGGCCGGCGTTGCAACCGTTTGTCGCCGAGGCACTCGGCAAGGCTGACCTCCGCGTGCGAGCGCTGCCAGCAAGCACGGCCCTGGGCCTGCTGCGCCTGTCAGAAGCGAGCGCCCAGTCAGTCGAGCAAATCCATGGCGTCGCCGTCACGCAGTTCAAGCTCATGGAGGCGGCTGCCAACGGGACCATCTCGCGCAAGCCAGCGCGCCGCGTGCGCTCGGCGTTGCACGTCGAGAGCGCCGAGCGCCTCGCCAAGTATGCAGCCGCCTTTGAGGCCCTCTCCGACGCAGAGTGGAGGCCTTTGGCGCTGAACCCGCGCTCGTGCTCTGCCAGGCCGCCGCCCAGCTCGGCGACGTGGAGGTTTGCTCAAAGATCGCGATCAAGGTTGTGACCTGCGCCCTCGAGAGCCGAGGGACGGCGGACCCGCGCCTCGTCCAGGCGACCGCTCCGGCGCTGGCCAAGCTCCCAGAAACGGTAGTGGTAGAGGTGATCGTGCCGAAGCTCGAGGCCGCGCTCAACTTGCGCGCCGAGGCCAAGATGCAAGCCGTTGTCGCCGTTTTCGCGGCTTGCGCAAACTTGGACGTCGGAGCACTCGGCGACGCGCCGTTCTTCCTCGCCCCGCTCTGCAAAAGCCTGGCGAGCACGTCCGACGCGACGCGAGAGCAGGCCGTCAACCTCGCTGGCGCGGTCGCGCGCCGCGTTGGGAGCACCACCTCGGCCCTCACAGTACTGCACGAGCTCCAGACCATGCTGGCGGGGACCGGCCCTCTCGGCAAGCAGGGCGTGGCCCAGGCCTTCCAGCGCGCCTCCGTCGTGGAGGCGATCGGCGCCCTCTCGATCTGCGTTGAGGCTGGACCCGAGCCCGCCGCCCGCGCCCCGCTTCATGACGCGGACGAAGCGGCCATGGTAACCGGACAGGCGGTCGACGTTCTCTGCGCGCACGCGCGGTCAGAAGCGACAGCGCCTGTTCGCGGCAAAGCTCTGCTCGCTGCCGCGCGCTGGATTAGTGCGGGCATGCACAGCGAACAGGAACTTGATCAGCACATCGCTGAGGCGCTTGTGGATGGCGTCCTCCTCCAAGGCCCGGTAGCTCGAGAGTACATCCGCGGCCTGTCTGTGCTCTGCACAGCGGGCCCTATCGGTGTCAGGCGGCAATTGGCTGCGGCGGCGCTGAGCAAGTCTGGGGCTCCAAGGCAGCATGAGATTTGCGTTGCGGATGCCACGGGCGCGTCCGCCGCTCCAGGGCCCTCCGCAGCTGCCGCTGACAAGAAGGACAGCGCGGCCGCTGCTGCGTCGAAGACCAAGGCCCCCGACGCGAAGAAGAAGAAGCCGGCGGGTGGCAATCTCGACTCGCTTGAAGCTGAGATGCTTTCCCTCACCGGGGGGGGCAAAAAGCCCAAAAAGCCGAGCGGAACCAAAACCAAGGCCAAGGCGGCGGCGCCGGCGGCGGATCCGGGCCCCGCTCTGTCGAGCTCCGGTGCCTCGTCTGCGGCCATGCGAAGCAGCGGAGAAGGGGTTCTCGGCGCACTCTTTGACACCGTTTTCGCCGGCGAAGGGATCGCCGCAAACGCTGCTGCGCTCAAGCAGCACCACGCGGCCGTGGCGGAGGCGCTCGCCGCGCTCGTCGGCATGGCCACCGCAAGTGAGGCGTTTGCGGCCAAGCTCGTAGCGCACGAGGCGCGCACGGACCTCTCGCTTTTCGGGCTCCTGTCCTCCTCGAAGAAGGTTTGGAGCTCGCTCGTTGCCAAGGTGGCCCGCGTCGCGAACGCCTCGCCCGAGCAGCGCCCTGGGCACAGCGTTGCGGTCATCATATCTGGCACCAACGACGATGCCGACCTTGAACAGCGAGCCCCGCCCCCGCCTGCGCTGTCTCGCAAAGCGCCCTGGTTCCTGGACGTCGTAGGACTCACAGAGCATCAAGAAGCCCAGCTCGCCCTCTGCCGCGCGTTTGAGCTTGCCGCGACCGCCGTGGCGCCCGCGGCCCGCGCCGCCGCACCGCCTGCACCTGCGGCGAGTATGGCGCTTGCCACGCTCGCGCTGAGCCCTCACCACAACGTGCGTGCCTCCGCGCTGCGCGCCCTGCGCGCCGCGATCGCTGCCAATGGGCAAGCCGCTGCTGTGGCGGTGGCTGCTGCGGTGCAAACCTTTCTTTCCCGCTTTCGAACCCCCGAGGCGTTTGTCCCCGGGGGCCAAGACGGCGGCCTCGCTGCTGGGCTGCGCGCCGTCATCCGACTCTTGGCGCAAGAGTGCCCGGTCGACGCCTTGCTGCCGCGGCTTTTGCTGCTGAGCCACCACCCGCGACTGGGCTCTTGTTTCTGGCCCGCAGTGGAGGCGGCCTATGCTCGAGCAGGCGAGTCGAACCTTTCCGATCGCTTGCTGTGCGGCTCTGCGGCGCGTGACGCCCAGGCGCTCCTCGTGGACGAGCTCTGCTTTTCTGCGCCGGGCAACACGCTCGATTCTATGGTCGTAGCGGCGCGCAACGCGGTCGCGTGGCTCGCTCACGCCTCGACGCGCGGCTTGTCGGCGGTTCCTGGCGTCGTGCAGGCTCTCGAGGCTTGCCTTGACACAGAGTCGCTGTGCGCCGTGACTGCCGACGACTGTGTCGTGCTCGAAGCAGGTGACGGTGAGCTTTCCGCCGTCGGACTCGCCGCCCTCGAGGTCGCTGCGGGCGAAAAGGCCGCCAAGCAAAAGACGGGGCGCGGCACCAAGACCGCCGGTGGGCTCGCTGCCAAGAGCATGTACTCGAGCAAGGACGACGAGTGGGAGCGACAGGTTCGCGCGGAGCTGGAGGCGAAAAAGTTGGCTGAGCAGGGTGCCAGCGCAGAGCCGGCCGCTGAGACGCCGCTTGAGCTGTACGGGGAAAAGGCCGTCACCAAGCAAATCGAGGAAGAGGACGCGCTCCGCGATCGCCTGCGTGGGCTGCGAGCGGCCGCTTTCCGCGCCGCAGATTTGCTCGAGACCATCAGTGCCTACTCGCCGCAAGCTCGCGCGACGCTCCACGAGAGCTTGCCGCAAATTGGCCCGCTCTGCACCTCGGTGGTGAACGCGCCTCTCGTGGCAGAGCGCATGGTTTCCGTTCTCGCAGCGCTCATTGCCAGCAGCCCTCTCGCCAAGGTCGGCGACGCCAAGGGATTCTTGGCCAGCGCGATGCAGGCCGCGCTGCGCGGGGATTGCTCGCCGTCAACGCTGCTCGTTCTCGGGCATGCGTGCCGCGCGCTGCATCGCAACGTTTGCGGGCTTGAGGGTTCGCATCACACACAGCTCCCGAGCGAGACGCTGCAGCTTCTGTTTCCTTTGCTCCGCGAGTTGCTGGTTGGCACCTCCAACGTGCCCGAGCTCGTGCTACTCTGGGCCCGCGGCGAAGACGAGGAGGATGAAGAGGACGAGGAGGACGAGGACGAAGAAGCCGCCGCGGCCGAAGACGAGAAGAAGGCTAAAAAAGCCAAGAAGGACAAGGCCCCCAAGAAAGACAAAGACAAGCCCAAGAAGGACAAGAAGGAGAAAAAATCCTCCAAAAAGTCTGGCGACGCTGGCGGCGACGAGGCCGAGCCTACGGCAGACCCCGCAGCGCCGCCGCTCGCGCCCGGCGCCGCCGCCGGCCCAGAGGCCTCGGGGGCCCTCAATGGGCTCGACTTTAGTCAGGCTTGCGAAAGCCCGGTAGAGTCCGTGGAGCGCGCCCTCGAGATGATGATGCTTCACGCGCAGTCGCTTGCCTCGCACGAGGACACGCGGCTCGGCGCCGTCCGCGCCGCGCTTGGGTCGTGTGCGCTGGTCCCCGAGGCCGCCCCTCGCCCTGCGAGTGTTTTGGAGGCCTTGTGCGGCTGCCCGCCGCCGCTCACTAGCGCCGACATTCTAGACGTGCTTCTGGGCAACGTTGGGCTCCTTTCCGAATCCCCCGCCGTACGCGAGGCGGTCATCATGGCTCTGACCGCGGCTACTCGCGTCGAGCTGCGGACGAGCGCGTTCCCACAGCTTGCAATTCGCATGTGGCTCGCCGCTTCCGACAGCGATGAGAAAGCCAGCGCTGCGGCGAAGGGCCTGCTCGATTTGACCAACGAGCCCCTTCCTGTCGAGTTCGTGCCTTCGTTTATCGCGCTGCTCTCGCACGCGCACGCGCATGTCCGGCTGCAGGCTGGCCGCGCGATCGCGTCTGGTGTGGGCGAGCATCCGGACGTCGGAGCCGACGCGCTCGCTGCGCTCGTCGCTACGTACCGGCAGGCGCTCGACCAAGCGCAGAAGGAGGACATGACCATGGCAGCTGCGAAGCCCATGTTTATCGACCGAGACGCAGAGCGCAAGAAATTGCTGCGCAGGGAGCGCGCAAGCTGGCCCCGCCACGGCGTCGCGCTAGCGCTTCTCGCCTGCGCAGACGCAGACGGCGAAGGGGGCGTCTTTGACCCAGCGCAAGTGCTCGAGGCCTTCTCGTTCATTTGCGCCGACGGGCTCCGCGACGAACACCCAGCTGTGCGCGGGACCTTTTTGGAGGCGGGCGTCCAGCTCGTCAAGTCGTACGGTCAGACCATGACAGACAAGCTCCTCCCCATGCTCGAGCCGTTCATGTCATCTACGAACGGGTCCGCCAAGGCACCCTCGCGGCTTGGAGCCTCCGAGGAGATGCAAGGCGACTGGCAGCGCGAAGGCGCGGTGATCTTGACCGGCTCGCTGGCCTCGTTCCTGTCCCGCGAGGACGAGCGAATCCCGCGCGTGGTCGACAACCTCATCGAAGCTCTGCGCACGCCGAGCGAAGCCGTGCAACTAGCAGCGACGAGGTGCCTCCCGCCGCTGATGAAGGCATCGCAGGTAAAGGCGAACGGCTCCGAGATTCTCGACCGCGTAATGACGCGGGCCACGCTTATGACGCTCGCCACTGACGAGGACGACGAGGACACCTTTGCGCCGTGCGACCCAGCCGTCGCAACGTCGTTTGGCGAGCGCCGCGGAGCGGCTTTGGGCGTCGCCGCAGTGGTCAAAGGTCTCGGCATCACCGTGCTGAAGAAGAACAAGGTCGTGCCCCGCATCGAGGCGGGTACCAAAGCGCTCTCCGTCGAATCCCGTGAAGGCGCATTGCTTGTGCTGGAGTCGTTGTGCACAACGCTGGGCATGCTGTTTGAGCCGTACGTAATCGGAGTGCTACCAGCCCTCTTGCAGTGCTTTTCGGACAGCAAGCGCACCGTTCGGGTCGCCGCGCAGGACGTGTCCCGCGCTCTGATGAGCAAGCTCAGTGGCCACGGCGTCAAGCTCGTGATGCCTTCGCTGCTCGAGGCGATCCAGGACCCGGCGTGGCGTACCAAAGTGGCGGCCATCCGCATGCTGGGCTCGATGGCGTTTTGCGCTCGAAAGCAGCTCGCCAGCTGCCTGCCGCAGGTCGTGCCGGTGCTGACACAGTCCTTCACCGACACGCACGTCAAGGTGCGGGCCGCTGGCGGCAAGGCGCTCAAGGAGATTGGCAGCGTGATCCAGAACCCAGAGATCCAGGCGCTCGTCCCCACCTTGAAGCGCGCCCTCATGCACCCCGACACCAAGACGTCGCGCTGTGTCAACGCGCTGCATCGCACGCGCTTCGTTCACATGGTGGACGCGCCGTCCCTCGCGCTTATCGTCCCTGTTCTCGACCGTGGCTTGAACGAGCGCGTCACAGACACCAAGAAGAAGGCAGCCCTCATTGTAGGCAACATGTGCTCGATGATCTCCGACCCCAAGGCCATCTTGCCTTACCTCAAGGACCTTATGCCAGTGCTCCGGAAAGTTCTCGTGGACCCGATTCCCGGCGTCCGGTCCACCGCCGCCAAGGCTTTCGGAACGCTGACGCGCGGACTGGGCGAGGATTTGCCCGACTTTCCCGACCTTTTGCAGTGGTTGCTCGAAACGTCGCGCGGCAACACGTCCCCTGTCGAGCGAAGCGGTGGCGCGCAGGGCCTGGTCGAAGTGATTGTCGCTCTCGGCCCAGAATTCACCGACCGCGTGGTGAAAGAGAATGTATTCGCCCTCGCGGCGCACTCCTCCCCAGCGGTCCGCGAAGGGTGCGTCTGGGTGCTCGTTTTCTTGCCGCCGTGCCTCGGGCTCAGCCGCAACGTCGAGTACGTGGAGCGCGAGCTACCGATCATCATCAGAGGCCTCTCGGACGAGTCTGAATTCGTGCGCGACGTGGCGATGCGCGCCGGCCAGGTAGTGGTGGAGCAGCATGCCATCGAGCACACGCCGATGCTCCTCCCCGTGCTTGAGCGCGGCCTCACGGACGAGCGCTGGCGCATTCGCCAGAGCTCGGTCCACTTGCTCGGCGATCTGCTGTATCGCGTGGGCGGCGCCGCCGACGCCGTCTTCGCGGCTCGCGCCGCCGCCGAGGCCCGGGCGGCGTTCAACTTGGCTGACGACGAGGACGACGCCGACGACGATGCGGACAGCGACGGCGAGCCGGCGGCGTCCAACCGCCAAAACGATGGCATCGAAACCGGCGCGAGGGCCAAGCCGAGGCGCATGGCGGCCGCAGTGGACGAGACCTTTGCGGACGCGCTCAGCAAAGCGCTCGGGAACGACAAGCGCCAGGAGGTGCTTGCTTCGCTGTACCTGATGCGCAGCGACCTCTCGGCGGTGGTGCGCCAGAGCGCCGTGAACGTGTGGAAGAATCTGATCCCCAACACCGGCCGCGCTCTGCGCGAGATCCTCAAGCCTCTCATGCGCAAGATCATCGACGGGCTCTCTGGGGAAGAGGAGCAGAACCGCCAGGTCGCGGCGCGCTGCCTCGGCGACATCGTCAAGAAGCTGGGCGATCCGCGTTTTGCCCGACATTGTGCCTATCATTCAAGAGGGGCTGTGCAGCGAGAGCGAGGAGGAGCGCGCCGGCGTTTCGCTTGGCCTCGTGGCCATCATTTGTGCCGCGAGCAAGAGGCAGCTGGAGAACTACGTGTCCAAGCTGATCGGCACCGTTCAGGCTGCGCTTTGCGACTCGAACGACGAGGTCCAGAGCGCTGGTGCGGACGCCTTTGGCGCGCTGTACCGGCAGGTCGGCGCGGCGGTGGTGAACGGCATCGTCCCAAATCTGCTGAGCTCCCTCGAGACGGGCGGGGAAGCCTCCGAGCGCGCTCTCGAGGGGCTCACCAAGATTCTCTCCCTCCGAAGCCGCGAGGTGATGCCTTTGCTCCTGCCCAAGCTCTTGGTTCGCCCTCTGGACCCGTTCAGGGCCAAGGCCCTCGGCGCGGTTTGCGACACCGTCGGCCCTGTGCTCCACTACTACGTCGACCGCATCCAACCGGTTTTGATTGAGGAGCTCACGGACCGCGGGGGCGCGCCAGGGGGCGAGAACGCGGACGAGACGGCGCATGTCTGGGAGGCCGCGTGCTCGCTATTGACCAACGTCCAGGGCGATGGCATTAGTTGGCTCGTGCCCAGCCTCCTGACGGTCATCTCGGAGGGCAAGCCAACGCACCGCAGAGTCGCTGTCGTTATGGTGGGCGAATTCTGCCGCTCGAGCGAAGAGGACTACAGCGAGCTCGTGCCCGGCATTCTCCGCGACCTGCTCAAGCGCTTCTCGGTGGCGGACGATAGCGCCTTGCTCAAGGAGGCCTGGAACTCGGTGGACGCGCTTTGCAAGGCGGTCCCGGCCGACGAGCTCTGCGTGCACCTCGACTTTATCCGCAACATGCTGAAGAGCGTGGCCTCTGAAGCAAAGTACCGGCTCAAGCCCGGCCCGGAGCGCGACAACTACGTGCTTCCTGGCCTGTGCCTGCCCAAGGGGCTCGACCCGTTCCTCCCCTCGTACCAGTACGCGCTCATGAATGGCTCGCCTGAGCAGCGCGAGAACGCTGCGCTCGGGCTCGGCGAGCTCGTCGACCTGACCTCTGATGCGGCGCTTCGCCCATTCGTGATCAAAATCACGGGGCCGCTCATCCGCATCGTGGGCGACCGCTTCCCGCCCGGGGTCAAGGTTGCCATTCTGCAGACGCTGACCAAGTTGCTCGACAAGGGCGGCCCAATGCTGCGGCCGTTCCTCCCACAGCTCCAGACGACGTTCGTCAAATCTCTGCAGAGCGAGACGAGTCGAGTGCGCAGCAGCGCAGTCAGCGCCCTCGGCAAGCTCATGCATCTGTCGGCGCGCGTCGATCCGCTCGTCGGGGACCTCAGCGCCTCGGCCGCCAGCCCGGACGCCATCCCCGGCGCAGTGCGCAGCTCAACCCTCCTGGCCCTCGATGTGGTGCTCAGTATCAACGGCCGCAAGGTCTCGCAGCCTGTGCTCGTTGAGAAGTGTGTGGCTCGTCTCGCCGACGACACGCTTCTCTTTCACCGCGACGCCACCGTGCGGGAGATCGCGATTAAGGTGTTTGCCAAGGCCACGGGCCTCGTAGAGGCGGACGCGAAGCCCGCGCTGTTCCAGGCGCACTTTGCGCGGCGCGCTGCGGCGCTGGCAGGGTCTCCGCCGGCCGCCACCGACCTTGTCGAAGCGCGAACCGCCCTTCAACTCATCGAGCAGTCCACGCATTACATGCGCGACCAGGTGTTCGGCGACGCTGCTGTCCTGCAGCAGTTCAAGGCCATCGTTGCAGGCCTCGCCAAGGAGGCCAAGGACAAGGCGATGGGCCCGCTCATTGTATCCTGCGTCGCGGCGGCCGGCGAGCTCCTTGCTGGCGCACCAGCTGCGGCCACAGCCCTGCCGAAGCTCTTGAACGATGCGCTTCTCGATGCCAAGAACCCAGACGGCCGTCTGGCGGCTCTCAAGGGTTTGCGCAGGGCTGCGCGGCAGGCCAACCCCGAAGCGCTCCCGATGGAGCTCCTCGTCGTGGTCGTTCCACTCGTGCACGGCTGCGTCCACGACACGGTCGACGCAGTCGCTTCGGCCGCCGACCAAACGCTCATGTTCCTCTTGCAGGTCGTGTCGCGTCCGGACACCATCCGCGACTTCGTCAAGGCCTGCAAGTCGCCCTCCACCGGGCGCGCCATCGCCGAGTACTGCCGCAAGACCTTGGCAGTGCAGGTCGAGCAGGTCGACTCGGACGCGGACGACTTCCCGGCGCCAGACCCAAAGTAGATAGACGACCGCCCTCGATCGATGCCCACCGGCAATCATTAATTAAAACCAATCCACCCCGAGCCGGCAAGCAGCCTTCGCGGCGCGCTGGCCCAGCGCCTTGCCGGTCAGCAGCGCGGCCTCGAGCAGCAAGACGACCGCGTCGAGGCCCTTTTCGAGCGAGGAAAAAAGCTGCGAACGCGCACCGCAGCAGACCCCTTTCGCGCCCGCGCAGGCCGCCAGCGAACGAGTGCGCAAGGCAACGCGAGCGAGTGCGCGAGGTCGAGCTGGCGGCCTTTCTCTTCCCCGGCGCGGACCGGCGTGGCGGACGATGCCCGAGCCGCACGGCCTGCGCGCCCGCTCGGCGAGGATGGGGATGGGACGGACGGGACTCGCGCTGGGGACGCTGCTGGCGCTCGCGGCGCTCGCAGGAGAAGCCCGCAGCGCGCATCGTGGGACGCAGTACTTTGGAAGCAGGTTCAGTGGGCAGGGGCTCGGCGGCGACGCGGTCGAGGAGCAGGTGCTCGAGTGCGGCTTGCGGAAAGCGGCGCTCGAGTTTGCCCCGGCCGTCCCAGACGACCCCCGAGACCTCCTGGACGCCCTCGAGCTGGACAAGATGTGTGGGCCCCGTCTGTTCGACGAGCGCGGCGGTCGGAGCCGAGACCACACGTTCGGCCGGGCAGAGGGAGCGCGCGAGGCATGCAGGATCTTTCGGGTGGGCTCTGGCGCTTTTGCGACCGTGGGAGAGGCCCTTGCTGCGTCGCGCGCTACGGCGGCGGGCGCAGACGGACGCTGCAAGGTTCTGTTGGTCCCACCGGGCGTCACCTTTCTGAAGGAGACTCTCGAGCTCGGAGGGAAAGACCACGGCGTCCAGATCCGCGGTGCCGGGCGCAACGCCTCTTGGCTCAGCGGCGGGGAACAGCTAATCGTCCCGTCGCAGCGCGCGATAGCCGGCACTGGACGGACTGCCGGCACTGTCATGGTGACTATACCCGTGCCGCCTCACATTCGGCAGGTCGACGGCCTGTTTGGCCTCGACCCACACGTGCGATTCCAGGCGGCGCGCTGGCCAAACGGCAACACCGAGCGCGACCAGTGGGGTTATGCAAGTCACTTGTCTGGCACGGTCAGCGTGCGCGCTGCAGAGGTGCGCGAGTGGACCAAGCCGGAACCTCGTGGGGTGCCTCGTTTCTCGTACGTTGACCTCCGGCGCGAGGGCAATCCCACCGGGTTTACTAAGCAAGACTCGGCGATGGAGGAGTACAACCAGTTCACTTCTGGCCGCGGCGGGGTCTGTGACGACGTTTGGGACACCTCCTATGGCGAGTCGTACTGGTGCGGCAACGCTTCCGCCGGGGGCTGGGCTGAGGTCGACCAGGAGTTTGCCAAGTCGGGCACCGTCGGGCTTCCCGTCGGGCTCGAGTACTACGTGAACTCTTCTGTCGGGCAGCGCATACGCTCTTGGGGAGATCCTGCGGGAGCCGTTGTCCACGCCTGGCACGGCCAGTCGTGGTTCACAAACGCGTGGAGGGTTCGCGGCCACAATCGCACCCTGAACCGACTCGAGTTCGCCAAAGGCGGCGGGAGCCAGGGCGGCCGGTCCTGGTGCCGTTGCGATCAGTGCGGCTACGCTGGGAACTGGTGCCGGAAAGGCACAGAGCCAGGCCCAAAAGACACGCGCCTCGTGAGCGGGACGTGGTACGTGGAGCACGTGCGCGAGGAGCTCGACCAGGCCGGGGAGTTTTTCTTTGACGCCGCAGAGGGCCGCATCCTTCTCTTGCTGAATGACACCGATCCCGTGTTTGATGAGGGCGTTGATGGGGAGCGATGGGTGCGGCGGCCCTTCTCCGTAGTAGTTCCCCGGCTGCAAACCCTGGTCAGGGTGGAGGGAGCGAACAACGTAACCGTTTCCGACCTCGGCATGCGCGACGCGCGGCGCACGCACCTCGAAAAGCACGGCGTGCCCTCTGGCGGCGACTGGGCGCTGCACAAAAGCGCGGCTTTGGTCCTTGCAAGTACGGAGGGCGCGACCGTGGAGCGCGTCGCCTTTTCTCGCCTCGATGGCAATGCAGTGCTGCTGCACGGAAGGACCCGCGCTGTGCGGATCTCGAGGTGCGAGTTCAGCTGGCTTGGAGCCAGCGCCATGGCAGCGTGGGGGGCCACGGACTTGTGGGACGGTCGTGCGGGCCTCCAGCCGCGTGGCACTCTTGTGGAAGGGAACGTTGTGCGCGAAATCGGGATCTACCAAAAGCAGAGCAGCGCTTGGTTTCAAGCCAAGGCCTGCCAGACCACGCTTCGTGGCAATTCGTTTTTCAACCTGCCCCGAGCAGCCGTGAATTTCAACGACGGATTCGGAGGCGGAAACCTCGTCGAAGGCAACCTTATGTTCAACACGTGCCGCGAGAGCGGCGACCACGGAGCGATCAACTCGTGGGACCGGCAGCCATTCCTTTGGGACGCCTCTGGTTCGTATGGCTTTGACACGCCCCCGACGGTGATTCGCCGCAACCTTGTCGTTGCCAACTATGGGGCGAGCCAAGGCGTGGACAACGACGACGGGTCGTCCTTCTACCACATCCTGGACAACGTCTTTCTTGGTGACGGATTCAAGATGGACTACGGGGGCCACGACTCGGTTTTCGCGGGCAACCTTGTGCTCGTTAGGCCATACGACGGCCAGAACTGCTTCAACGTCGCTTTTTTCAAGCCGGGGCACCGGCACGTCTTCCACAACAACACGTGTGCGATACGCGGATGCCGGGGCGGCTGCGACGAGCTCGTTGGGACATTTATGAGCTCGTTCGAGGACCCCACGGCCATACTTCTTTCGAGCAACCAGTACTACACCAAAGCTGGAAACGCCTCGGTGCGGTCTGGCAACAGCGAGATTTCGGTCGTGGAGCTCAGAGAGCGCTATAACAAGGAGATTGGTTCCTCGGCTCGTCTGCTCCCGTCCGAGGCCGAGATGGTCGCGTGGATTCAGAGGTGGATTTCTGGCTGGGGTGCTGACGCGGATGGCAGGACTGCGCGACCAGGCGTCGTTGGAGCGGGCGGCGCGCTGCCAGGGCACGAGCTCGTGGTGGCCATGGCATGAAATCCTTGCCTTGATGGCCGTCTCGTCCTTCCGTGCTGACATCGGCGGTATTCTACAGTCCGTGCTGACATCGGCGGTATTCTACAGTCCGTGCTGACATCGGCGGTATTCTTTGCTTTTTTATAAATTGTTTTTTCTCTTTTGATCAAGATCAAGGTCTCGCCGTCGTGACCGTCGCGGCCACCACTAATCTACATACCCGCAAAAGCAGCCCACTCGTTCTCAGGCCCCACCTGTTCTCAGGCCCCACCTCCACGTTGGACCGTTTACTTGCGGGATGACGAACCGACGAAAAGGTGGCTGAAGCGCGAGGTCTTGACCGGTTTGTTCTTGCGCTGCAGCTCAAGGCGAAGCTGCTCGATCATGGAGGAAAACTCGAGCGACTTGGCCTTGGTATCGAATTCCACCAAGACACGCACAGCGTCCTCGTACTGTCCAGCGATACGGTACATTTCGGACGCATCCATGACACAGGAGCGCGCGTCCGACTTCTCCCCGGCCGTGAAGAACATGCCGGACGCCATTTCAAACATTAGTGGCGCTGCGGCGCGTCGGTCGTCCGAGATCGAGTAGGCCGAAGCCAGCCCATGAAATGCACGGGCTTCGATTAGGCGATTGCCCAGCTCGTTCGCCTCCCTGGCAACGCGCTCGAAAATCCCCACCGCAGTCTCGACCTTGGAGAGCGAAGCTGCCGGGGACGTTGGCCTCAAATTGCCGCCCGCGGTTCCTTCCTTGGCGGCGCCTGCCTCCGCATCTCCTTCGGCCTCCTCAAGGAGTTGCAGCCCTCGCGCAATGAGCTGCCGCAGGTGCCCCTCCGCCTCCTCGCGCGGCACCGCCCCCGCGTTGGTGCTCGACGCAATCAAAGTGACGAGCTCCGACTTCTCCATGTACTCGCCCGCATCCAGGCCGTGCTCTTGGCAAGTGTCGCGCAGTTCCCTGATCGACTTGGAGAGCAGCAGCTTCTTCTTTTCCTCGCCGTCGACCCTCTCTGCCATAGCATTTTTGTCCGTCTCGACCCTCGCAGCCTCTTGAAGAAGCGCAACCAGCTCGTCCGGGGCGGCGTTCGGGTCGACTCGAATCCCCTTGCTCGCACAAAGGGAGCGGAGCTGCGCCATGTTGAGGGAGCTCAGGTGGGCGGCTTGGCCTCCAACCGAGCTCGAGTGGCGCTTCGAGCGCCATGCGTCTTCGCTCGACTTGATGGCCGCTGCGAGGCGGCGCGCTTCGCGGCTCGCCTTGTTGAGGCCGTTGACCCAGGTGATCGTCTCGCTCATCGAGGTTGCACGCAACGAGTAAGCGTGCTGCGAAGTGATTACCTGAAACTCGTACCTGCTGCTGCCCGTGTTTTTCTTCGGGAGTTGCTCTTTGATGAGCACCAGCGAGATCCCATCCGCTGCAAGGCGGACGGGGAGCGCGCTCACGAGCTCGATGCGCTCCACCTCGTCGAGGAAGACGCGCGACTTGACAGGCGCGCTGTGCGTCTTGTGCCAAGAGAGCGCAACGCGCCACTGCTTGGTTCCGACATCCTGCGCTTTGTGCACGACGAACCAGCGCCGCTGCCAGGGGTGCGGCGCACTGGCGCTCTTCTTGTCCAGGTAGCCGTGCAGGTCGATGTCGCGGATGTCCTCGGTCGTGTCCAGCTTGCCGAGTCTGAGCTGCTTGCGGGCCATGACAGCATCGTCGGAGATGTCAAGCGAGACGGCCTCGAGCAGGGATGAGCCCCGCCTGCGCCCGCTCGCCGCGGCCGGCCTCGGCTCCTCCTGCGCCGCGCCCTCAGGAATGGGCTTTTGCCCGACAGCCTTGGTCGCCCTGCTCAGGACATCAGCTGCCAAGCCAAGCAGCGCGGCGCCAGCACCGGCGGCATCGGCGGGCGGGAGGGCGTCCTCGCGGACCACGGACATTCGCATCTTGGTCACTCGCGCAAGGTTGAATATCTTGTCACTCACGGAGGACGAGAGAGTGAGGTCCGGCCAGAGCCGGTGATAGAGCTGCGCCTCGAACTGGCCGGCACTGTCGCTCTCGTCCTGCCGTCCTTGCAGGACCGTGAAATGCCTTGCGACTGCAGCTTCCTGCAACGAGGTGCTTATCGCGTGGCGGATCTGGGACGACTGCGCACTCGTTACATCGAGGCGAAGCGAGAGGCAGGCCAGAGCAGTGGCAACCACCGCCCGTTGGACCACCTTGGCCTTGCCTGCGCACATCTTCACCACGGCGCTCGGAAAGAACTCTGGCGACACAGCTAAGAGGTCGAGAATGTCGTCCAGCAGCGCGAACTCCTTGGCGAAAAACTTTTCGGCATCCGACACAAATGGCGCCAGCTCGCCTAGGATGCCGTCCTTGTCGGCACGGATGTGGAAAATGTCGTCGAGCGAGAGCCGCGAGGAGCTCTGCAGGGTTAAGAACGTGTCAAGCGCAGAGTAGCGCTGCTTCTCAGGGAGAACCTCTTCGACGAGGGTCTGTGCGCGTTCGTACACCGGCGTTGAAGCGACGAGGCGCGAGCAGTACTTGACCACGATGTCGCGAACGAGGAGGCGCACGAGCTTGGAAAAGTAGGCCGGGAAGAGAAACATGCGGATATCACTGAGATAGTCTTGGACGGTCACCGCGATGCGCGCCATCACGTTCGCCTCGATGTTTTCCGACCCAACGTCGAGGTGGCCGCTCGTGAAGAGGACGACGTAGAGCTGTTCCAGGTCGGCGTGCACCATATCGATGATCAAGTTTATGAGGCCGAGCGCAGCCTGCTCGTACTTGACGCGAACGGGCTCCCAGTCGATGCCAAAGTCGGCGCACGGGACCCCGAACTCGCCCTTCTCCAGACTGTCGAGGTGATCAATCACCGTGTGGCAGTCGTTGGTCACGGCGCAGAGGAAGCGCAGGTCCTTGGCGAGCAACTTGCCGCGCTCTGTGCGCTGGATGTCGTGCATCAAGTTGGAGATGTAGTCCGCAATAGTGACCAAGCAGCACGTAAGCACGGCGCCTTGCACCTGGTCCACGCCGGACGCCTTGGCCATCACGAGCGTCTCGTTGATCATATTGAAGATGTCCACCGGCGCGGACGTACAGAGCAGCGAGCTGCCCTGGCTGAGCGACTCGACGCAACTTTCACCGCGCGCAAAGTGCGTTCGAATGATGTTCTCCACCCAAGTCCCGTGCGAGTCCTGGAGCTCGAAGAGGTAACGCTCCGCCATGCGGTCAACGTGATCTGTCATCGAATTCGGTGGGAGCTCATCGCGGAGGCGCTGGCCATGCTCGCCCTCCAAGAGTTTGCGAAGGAAATCGTCGTAGGCAGTGATCAGGTCCATGAGCCGCAGCATGTCGTTGATCGAAAGACTCTGAAACCGCTCCCCGACGAGGTAATAGCCGATCTCGTGCTCGACGCGCATGTGGTACAATCTGACAAACACTGTGAGAATGTCGGCACGCGGCTCGCGCTGGCCGAGGCACTGCGCAGCGAGCTCGTCCAGCTCCTCTATGAGTCCGGTTGCTGCCGCGAGGGTCGTGTCGAGGTTTTCGGAGCTTCCCGCAAACTTGTTTTCCAGCTTGAGCTGGATCTTCTCCAAGCGGTCCACGTGCTCCGTCTCGTCCCATTCGACCATCCAGTCAGGGACGCGCTCCTCCATCAGAGCCTCCTCGAGCAGCTGCTGCTCGATAGCGGTCTTCTCGTCTTCGTGCTTTAACGCCACCTCGATCTCCTCTCGCACTCGCTCCTCTAGTGCCGCGCGCTGGGCCTCGATGGCGGCGGTCCACTGTGCACGGACTGCGTCACTTTCAGCCTTGAGCTCGAACGTGCGCAACGGCGTCTTGATGAGGAAGACGACGCCGTCGTCCCCCTCGCCACCGTCGGGCCCGCGAACGACCTCGCAAGCCTTGTCGATGGCGATGCGCCCTTGAAAGTTCCCAAAGGGGTGGCGCTCGCTCTTGTAGTAGTATAGGCCGCCCTCAATGAGGCGAAAGTGCCTCGCCTGCCAAGCTTTGAAGCGGCTCGGCGACTTCTTCATCAGCATGCCGCTCTTGGCGCATTTCGAAGCAGCAAGCGCTTCCCACGCCGTGTCGCGCGCCTTGACGGTGGTGGCTTTCCTCGTGGTGATCTTTTTCACCCGGTTCTTGAGGTTTTTGGCGCCTTGTGCAGTCGCTTCTGCGCTGAGTCCAGCCAGAGACGAGCCGGACTGGCTCCTGCCCAAGCTCCTCTGCGACCCAGAAGCAGAGCGTAGCTTGGCAGCCGATTGTTGGGGCGAGGCGCCGTCCTTGCGCTCCACGTCGTGGCCGTCGTCGTCTCGTTGGTCGTCGGCGCCGTTCGGTATGCTGCTTGGCATTGACCGAGGCAGGTTGTTTTTGGTCCGGCTCGCATGGGACGCAGCGCTCCCGTTGCTGACGGCGCTGTCCGGGGCATCTTGGCCGTCGTCCGTATTGGCGTCGTTGTCGCCTTGCGCGGCGCTAGTGGAGAGCTGGACCAAGACGGACCCGGGGCCGCTTTCAAAGTAGGCGCGGCGCTCGCACAGGCACCGCACCCAGTCCCCGGCCTGCTTGAGGCTCTTTGCCTTGAGCGCAACGTCGCCGTCGGGCAGCCTCAGCAGAAACTCGCCAAACCGTCCCACCAAGCTCGGCTCTTCCAACAGTTCACACAGGTCGCAGGACGCTTTGAGCGCGAGCATCTTCTGCGACCCAAAATAGTTCAGAAACTGGTTACTCACGCAAAAGTACCTCTTCTGCCAGCTCCCGCGCGTCGACTTCTTCATCAGGAACCCCTGCAGCGCCTCCAGGCCGGAGCGGTCGTCCGCGAGGACCACCTTCTGGTCCACATTCCCGCATTTACGCATCCCAGCGCCGCGGCGCCCGGCCGTGGCGCGCAGCTGCAATCAACGCCTCCGACCACCGCAAAGGCCGCCCCGACGCCCTCTCCCGTTGCGGCTCTGCTCCTCCGCGCGCTCCTGCCCCTCCCTCCTCCTCCTCCTCCTCCTCCTCGTCGTCTTGCGGTTACTCGCTCTCTTCCAATCGGCACCTTGGCCCAGTCAATCGATTATACTGCACGTTCAATCGGAACGGAATAAT
>BLSG01000411.1:203288-214088 GCA_012862495.1 Thraustochytrium aureum | reverse complement strand
ATCGATTATACTGCACGTTCAATCGGAACGGAATAATAGATCATTCGATAGGTTTCCCGTCCGACGCAGCGCTCGCAGCTCCTGTTTGGACGGCACACGGGTGACTCGGCACCATCATGGCCGCCTCGTCTGCTCCGCCATGGCGATCAAGAGGTCGCTTGGCGCAACTGTTTCGATCCGCGGGTGAGCGACCGCCAACGCGTTTGTCACTGGCGTTTCGTGTCAACATGAGAAGGCCGTCGTTCGTCGGGCTCTTCGCCATCCCGGTTTCTACGTGGCTCAGGCTGTCGCTCTACCTGAATCGGCGCCTACGCATGCTGTTGGAGTCGGATGCATACATGCAGGTATGCTGCGGGCGGGCGCCTGCTTGCCAGCGCTGGCGCATGCACGTGCTCTCTCGTCGTTGCCGCTCGCCCATCCCCGCGACAAGTTGCTTTGCTTTCTCTTGAAAGAAATCAATCAAGATGTTCGTGTTGTCGCGGTGCCGCCGAGCAACTCGTTGATCGATAGACGTTCAACGGACACTTTCTGGTGATGGCTGATTGGGTTGATCGTGCGCCAGATTGGCTTCAGGCTGGCAGGTCGCCTTGCCGGCAGAGTCTGTGGGCGGTTGTCGCGCGCGGCGAAGGCTTGCGGCGTATCCGATCTTCTCAAGCACGGCGGTAGGGGCCCTGCCTTCGCGGAGCAAGGCTCAACGACGATGGGGAATCACGCTTCGTACATGCGGCTCAAGCCGGAGTTTGAACGGAGCTCGGTGCGCAAGTGGGGCGTACGGGACGTGAAGGAGTGCATGGATCGGTTTGAAAGCGTGGCGGAGCCTGGGTCGCTGTCGATCACGTTCGAGACGTTTGTGCAGGCGTTTCCGAGGCTGGGCACGCGAGAGGCGGTCAGGATGTTCAAGCCGTTCAGCGAGCGGGCCAATATCCGCAACATGGCCAACTCGCACACGCGGAAGGGGTGCACCCTCACGGTATTCACGGCGCTTTGCTTGCTCAGCGACGGCACCCTGCGCGACAAGTGCAGGTTGCTGTTCAACCTGTTTGACCTCGGGGCGTCATCGGCGCTGGGCGCGGACGAATGCACTCTGTTGCTCACCTGCGTGCTCAGGGCGATGGGCACGCTTGGCGAAAAGGTGCCAAAGCTATTGAAGGCCAGCCCAGCGAGGCTGGACGAGCTCGTTCAGGAGCCATTCAGCGAATCGGGCATGTCATTCCTCGGATGGGACGATTTCTTCCCATGGGCGGCGGACTTTGTGACTCGGTACCTCATTGAGCAGGTCGACTGCGTGGTGTCCGCCCCGTGCCACAAGGACGCGCAAACCCGCGTATGCCACCGTTTTCGTCTCCAGCGCCTCCTAAAGGTCGACCTAAGCATGGAGGAATGGAAAAGGCCACGCCGCGTCGCGCCTTTGCCGACGCGCGCCACGAGGATGGCCTCCTGCAGAACGATGGCGCGCTTGCTCCCGGTAGCGGTATGCAAGTGCCGGAGATTCCGTTTCTTGGCCAGCACGGTGCCGCGTGGAGCGGTGCGGAGCCTGGGTCGGCGAACGACAAGGCAATGTCCCCGCGACGAGCGCAACGAAGCCCAGCCAGGGCCACCGGCAACGCTCACCCAACCCCCACAAACACCACAAACAACAACAACAACAACAACAACAACAACAACAGTGACTCGGGCTCGAGTAGGAGCGAGCGCGGTGCAGACTCACTTGACCAACCCTTCTCGAAAGACGAGCTATTCGGCGAGCAAGGCGCCGTGCCGAGCGCATTCTCGCCGCGACAGAGCCCGAGATCGCACGACCCTTCAAAGACAGCACGCCCCCAGCACGCGGAGGATTATACGGCACGGTCATCCGCTTCAGCGTCGAGCTCTGAGCCGGCCGAGAGCGACTGCTCCACGTCGCGTTCCCGCAGCCCGCTTCCGCACCAACCCCTTAGCTATGAGGCGGCCTTTGGATCGAAAGAGCGCCGCCAGCGGCCCAGCCACGACGCGCCCGAAGGTGGGGCCCCAAATTGGGCCGAGATCGACCAGTCCCAAGCCGTTCCAGGCGACCCTGCCCTTCCTGCCGAGGAATCGATCGAGGAAGGCTCTGGAGAAGCTGCGGAAGAAGGGGACTTTCTGGATGCCGACCAGGCCGTTGAGCAGATCCTGGCCTGCCTCCCAGAAATCGACGACGGCGACTTGTCGAGCCTGCCCTGGGTTTTGGACGCATTGCGGCTCCTTGCGGACCACGATTCTTGCGAGACGCTAGCTGGGATCGTTCGGAACGTGCTGCCCCTGGTGTGCAACCTTGCCGCCTGCGAGGACCCCGGCCTGGCGGGCGAGGCTTTCGGTGTGCTGGCCACTATTGTCGACAATTGTCCCGAGCAAGTGCACGACTGCTCCGATATCGTCAACGAGCGCGCCCTTTTGGAGATGTGCCTTGTCCGCAGCATCGACCCAGAGCCGCTAGTGGCCTCTGCGGCCATGGTGTGCCTCTACCGCATCGGAGAGCGGATGCCGTACGGGTTCGGCCGCACGCTCGCGGCCCTCCTTGAGGCCGGCACACTGCACGACGTTGCCGCCGTGGTGGTGCAGTGCGCCAACGCGGTCGAGCAGATCGTGGACCACCTTCCCGAGCACGTGGGGCCAGACTTGGAGGGCCGCGCAGGGCTGCTCCTCTCTGCCCTATGCCTCTGGGCCCACGGCGAGGTCGACGAATGCAAGCAATGCGCCAAATTGATCGTGGTCAAGCTGGGCATCCGCTTCAGCAACGACCCCGAGTGGGACGAAGCAATCCGCGGCACGGAGAGCGTCTTGATCGACATGTGGAACCGCGGCCTCGACCCCTCCCCTGAAGAGGAAGCCGAGATGGAGCGCGAGCAAGAGCTGCGGCGCCGTCGCGAAGAGATCTTTGAGCAGGCGCAGCAAAGCCAGAGCGAAGTAGACCCCCGCCGATTTGATGCCGCGGCGCGCGGTTGGCTCATCCCAGGCGGTTCGGTGGCGTTTGCTTGTGACACGAGCGAGGCATGCATGTACCCCCAAGTATTTGCTGCGCTCGGATTTCGCGGTCGTGGTGGCCCGTCTGTTGGCGTGCTTGCACAGAGCACCTTTGACGTTTGCGGGAGCTTTCGCCGCCGAGAAATCGTCACAGAGACGCGCAAGGTCGAGTTCACAAAGGTGCTCTGGGACGGCAAGGTCCAGGTCTGGGAGGAGCTCGAGGAGACTATCAAGGAGGTGACGCACCTCGAGAGCGCGACGGGCGAGTTTGCGCACCGCGAAGTCGTTCGGCAGCAGCAGCGCGAGTCGGTGGGCGGCAAGCTCGTTTCGCACGAGAAGACCAAGCGAGACTTTGTTCACTTCAAGAACGGGACGGGCGAATGCTCGACGTACGTGGACCCGACCTCGCCAAAGTCCCCGCAAATCACCTCGCCCGGGGCGACGCGATTTTCAGCGGCCCAACGCAACGTGCAAATCGCGATTGCAGATATCGCTCTTGGCAGCGGTGCCTCCCGCCTCGACTATTGCGACGACGGCGGCCTTCCGTACCTTGTCGAGGAGCCCTTCTCCCCTGCATAGCTACCCACTCCTGCTCGGGCGAGTTGAGTTGGGCAGGCGCTCATTCGGCTATTAGCTTTAGGACAAACTCTAACGCGCGAGCGGCTAGCCCGAAGCGCTCGGGGTCCCACAGAGAACAACGCCAAGGATGTGACAATAGCTCTGCCATTCGTCTTTCGTTATGCAGCGCCGCAGAACTTGCAATTTGGCCTGGAGTTGCGCGGAGAGCGGTCCGCATTCGGGAAGCGCTTGCCGAGGCCATGCCGCAAGGAGGCCATGCCGCAGCGAGGCCAAGCCGCAGCGAGGCCATGGGCTCTGACTACAAGAGCCTGGGGCAGCGGTTGACACACTGATACACGCGCAGCTCTGCGTCTCCTACCTCCCACCCCATCCCACCCCGCAAGCAGCAGGGCACTCTCTAGTCCATGCCGGAGCGCGATCTGCGTTTGCGCTCAGACGCGTCCAAGATAGACTTGCGCATTCGCACCTCGCGCGGTGTGATCTCGATGAGCTCGTCGTTGCGAATGTATCCAATGCACTCCTCCAACTGCATCTGGCGCGGCGGCGTAAGGCGCACCTGCTCGTCCTTGCCGGCAGCGCGCATGTTGGTGAGCTTTTTGGTCCTTGTCACATTGACGGGCATGTCCTCGGAGCGCGAGTTCTCGCCCAGGATCATCCCCTCGTAGACGGTCTGCCCCGGGGAGATGAAGAGCTCGCCCCGCTCCTCCGTCGTCTTGAGCGCGTAATTTGTAGCGACGCCGGCGTGCGTGGCCACAAGCACCCCCTTGCGCGTCTCCCCCAGCTTGCCCATGTACGGCATGTAGCCGTGGAAAACAGAGCTCACGATGGCGTCCCCGCGAGAGCCGCGCATCATTTCTCCACGCAGACCAACGGTGCCGCGGGAGGGGACGAGAAACGTGACCTTGCGGCGCGTTCCGTCGCCGTTCGGCACGCTGTCCGTCATCTCGCCCTTGCGTGCAACGAGAGCCTCGATGACCAAACCGGCCTGCGCCTCGGACACGTCGATCGTGACCTCCTCCACAGGCTCTTCCAGGTTGCCATTCTCGTCCCTGCGCATGAGCGCCTTGGGCGGCGACACGGAGAGCTCAAAACCCTCGCGACGCATGTTTTCAATCAGAATGCCGAGCTGCATCTCGCCGCGGCCATGCACCTCGATGCAGTCGCGGCCGTCGACCGGGACCGACTCGCTCGCAATCTGAACGGCAATGTTGCTCTCGGTCTCCTTGATCAGGCGGTCCTTGAGTAGTTGCGAGGTGAGCTTGGTTCCACCCGAAAACTCTTTGTTGCCGCCGAGCGGCGAGTCGTTGATTGCAAAGAACATCGAGATCGTGGGGGGGTCCAGCTTCGGGCCAGGGATCGCGCCAAGAGACACGGCGGCGACGGAAGAAATCGTGTCGGCGACCCGGCCGCCGAGCACGCCGGCCAAGGTCACGATGTCGCCTGCATGCGCTTCGCTAACCTCGTAGCGTTGCGAGCCGAGCCGCTTGAACAACTTGATGATGGACTGCTCGCCCTCCGCCGTCTCGCCGTCCGACTTGATGATCTTGATGCCCAAACCGGGCTTGGCCACGCCGCTGTGCACGCGGCCGGTGAGCAGCACCTTGCCAAGGTGCACCGAGGGGTCGCTCTCCATGATAGAGACCAGCATCCGGAAGTCGCCCTCCTGCACGCGCGGGGGCGGGATTCTATCCACAATCGTTTGGAGAAGCGGCTGCATATTTGGCTCGAAAGCGCTGGGGAGCGTCTCTGGCATGGACGTCGCGGACCACTTGTCGCGGCCAACGGCGTAGATGGTCTGGTACTCGAGCTGCTCGTCGGAGGCATCGAGAGAGCAGAACAGGTCGAAGATCTCGTTCTCGACTTCGCCAAGGCGCGTCGTCGGGCGGTCCACCTTGTTGATGACAACGATCGGGACCAGGTTCTTCTCGAGCGCCTTGCTCAAAACGTACTTGGTCTGCGGCATAGGCCCGTCCGTTGCGTCGACGACCAGGCAGATTCCGTCCACCATCGACAGGACGCGCTCCACCTCGCCAGAAAAGTCGGTGTGGCCGGGCGTGTCCACAATGTTGATCAGCGTGCCATCGAAATTCAGCGATGTCGACTTGGACAAGATTGTGATGCCGCGCTCGCGCTCGAGCGGGTCGCTGTCCATCTCGCGGTCGATGTTTGCGCTCGCGTTGGCCGCGCTCAGCAGTGCGTCCACCCTGCGGAGGCGTCAGCTTGCCGTCTCGCCTGCAAAGAACCAGCGCTGCTTTGTACTTACAGTGTGCTTTTCCCGTGGTCGACATGTGCCACGATCGCCACGTTGCGGATCCGATCCGCGGTCGAGCTCACGCTCCTCGCGCCGAACAGCGGCGCTCGGTTCACCACATTCGCCTCGAGCCTGGCCAGCCGTCCGGCGCTTCTCAGCGGCGCCAGGCCAGGCAGCCCGGTCGCCGACTTCCAGAGCGCGCTCTGCGCGATGGCCCGCATCCTCCCCACCGTTGCAGCCATTCCGCACCTCGTGCAGCGAGGCAGGACTTGGAGCAGGGCGTCCTGTGCGTCAATCCACCAGACACGTCCCAAATCGGCCAACCTCGCGCTCTGCGAGCAGCGCAAAGGCAGCCGGAGCCTCGCAAGCAGCAAGCACGTGCCCCGCGACTCTCGCGTCTCGCACAGGCGCGCGCGCGGGCAGCGCTGCTACGCGTTGCGTGTCTGCGGCGCCCGCTCTTCGCACGTCGTTGCGCAGGCACTGCGAGAAAATGTACGGCGGGCAGGGCGCCTCCACCTGCTCCACAAATACCTCCAATAAAATCCCAACCAGGATGAACGCGGTATAGTGGAGGAAGGAAGGAAGTGTTCCTCAGGAGAAGGCTCGGGCGTGGCAGGAAGTGGGCCGAGTCAGCGAGCAGGTGGGGCAGGGTGAGCGCGGGTTTCGCTCCAGAGCCGGGCTGGCGGTGGGCGACGAAGGCAAGGGCGTTACGATCATGGCGAAGCCGTGGCACCGGCGATCGTGGCTCGCTCGACTCGAGGCAGAGTCCGCAGGCTGGCAGGCGGAAGGAACGCGTTCTTTTGATTGCAAGCAAATGATCAATTGCTCGCCGGCGCCACCGCAAAGTACCGACCGGAACTAGTACTACCGGAACCTAGCTTGTGTCATCGGTGGGATGGGGGATGCTGATAGATGGGGTCGCGCGAGCTGCCCATCCTTGCGTGGGGGCTGGCCTTCCTTCGCCGCGGCTGGTTCATTGGCATCAGCTCTGCGCGCACGGCGGAACCAATGCATGAACACTGCGGGCGCGGACCTGTGAGCGGAGGACTTGCTGGAGCGTTCTGGCTCGCCGGGCTGCCCGCGCTGGACGAGCTTCTCCAGTCACGCGAGAGCTCCACTTGCCCCATCTCTTTGCACGACGCAAGGACCGCGTTGCGAGGACCGCGCCGCGAGGACCGCGCCGCGAGGGCCCCGCCCACTCGCAGCGCCAGAGAGGCGCCACGCCAACTAATCCAGCACGCAGCTCCGCCGACTTGCGCGCCCGCGAGTCCCCGGCGCCAGACGCGCTTCTAAGGCTACCTGCGCAAGGCAAACTGAAGCACCCTGGCCGCGGCACCGCCGTGCCAGGCCTCACGGTGTGCGCAGCCCAAACTGCGCCATCCCGCCTCGCCAGAAAGACCAGGACGGCGGATCCTCACCCCCACCGGCCGCTCGTGCGCATCAAACCCCTCGCTCCAAGCCGGGCGTCGCGCCGAGCTCGAGCAGGACGCAGCCGGGCCGGCGGCGCCAGCGCACGTGCTCGCCCTCGTTGACGTCGTGGCCAGGTGCGGAGCGGTCCAGAATCTCCAGCTCCTTGAGGGCCTTGCGCAAACACCGCCGTGAGGCTGTCGACAACGCGAACGGACGCGCGGCTCGCAGACCTGCAGGCGAGCAACTCGACGCGCCGGTTGGAAGAAGGCTGAACGGTTTGGTACGCTCGGGCCCGACGCGGTCCAGGCCAAGATGGACGAGGCGGGCAAGGTGGACATGCAGGAGAAGCACACGCTCCACCAGTTGTACCCGAGTCGCACCGGCTGGCTCTCGCTGCTGTTCCTCGTGGGCAATGCTGCGCTACAGGTCTACTCGCACGTGGGGCTGTCCGCTGTGATCATCTCGAGCGTCGACCCGAACGCGGAGGCGAGCTCTGGGCCGGGCCTGGCGAGCAACGTGTGCGTCAACGATACGGAGGTGTTCATGCCATACTGGGAGACCGGCGGCGGAAAGGCAAACTACTCAGAGATCCAGCTCGCGTGCGGCCAGTCGCTTGTGCTCGGCAGCGCGGACTCGTTCGCGACGTGCATGCGCGGGCGCGGCTGGCTCGGCACAGACGACTGTCTCGCATGCTTCCAGCTGCCGATCCTCTGCACTTCCGACAACTGCCTCTTGGACTGCCTCGCTGACCGCAGCTCTCCGGGCTGCATCGAATGCCAAACCGCGAACGACTGCAACGGCAAGTTCCAGCGGTGCGCTGGCGTTCCCGTCCCAACCCCCAACACCTTGCGGACTTTGCAGGCAGACCGCAGCCTGCAGGCCGCGGGCGCAGAGGAGGACACCATCGAGCTCTTCGTCGTGTACAACATCTCGTTCATCTCGAGCGTGCGCGACGCCGCGAATGGCGGGGCCTGGGGCATCGCGATCGTAATCGTTGCGTTCTCAGGAATTTGGCCCTACGCGAAGAACCTCATCATGCTCATCGCCTGGTTTGTCCCCATGACTGCTTCGACGCGCAGCGCGATGCTCAAAAACCTCACGCGCCTCGCCAAGTGGTCCCTCGTGGACGTTTTCGCGATTGTGATCATCCTCGCAGGCGTGCGCATTGACAAGACCGTGGTCGGAGGCGATCGACTCCTTGTGTTTGCCGAGTCCCGCATTGCGATCTACACGTTTTGCGTGGCCGCGATCTGGGATCTGGTGCAAGGCGAGTGGATGCGTCTCAAGCACCTCGAGGCGCTGTCCAAGCACAGCGCCGCGAGCCAGGCAACGCCCATCGATTTCGCCGACGTGTCGTCCAAGTCCTCGATGATCGACGTTGTTACCTTTGCCGAGGCGACACCGCGGCGCTGCTCGACGTTTGGCCGCCTGTTCCTGCTTTTTGTCATGCTCGCCCAGATCGGGTTGGCGGTTGCCAGCGTGGTCATCGTTTGCATTTCCTTCTCCATCGGCGGTCTGCTATCGACGCAGGAGGGGCCCAACTTTGCAGAGTACTCGGCATCTACGATTGCCTCGTCTCTGTCGTCGCCGGAGGCGCTCGAGCTGAACAGCTCGATTCCCGGGACGCTTTTCTTGATGCTCGTTTACCTGCTGTGCGCTGTCGTGATCCCACTGTTCGAGTACGTGAGCATCTTGGCGGCCACGTTCCTCCCCTGGAACAGGCTCTGCTGTGGGAGCCCCAAGCGCTTCGCCAGGTTCTGCACCGCGGTTGACATTGTGGGCGGGTTTGCTTGCCAGGACGTCTTCATCTTGTCGTTCTTGGTGGTCGCCGCCGAGTGGAACCTGCTCATCGCCAAAGCGGTGGGCAGCCAGACTGAGAGCATTCGCGCTTGCGCGGGCGAGAGCGTCACATGCATCGAAATGTTCTCGCAGGTCGAACTGGGGATCTACATCATGATCCCTGCAGTTGTGCTTGGCTGGATCATGGAGCTCTTTTTCACCTATTCTTTTGCGCAGACCTTTCACCCGGTCGAGCAGGTCAAGGTGGCACGCGTGGTCTTTGGTTGCCTCGTTCCTGCGGCGGGCTGCGCAACGTCTGCTCCGGCCTCCTCCGAGGAAGAAGACCCTTCGCCTGGGGCTCGCGTCGCTGGCGGCTCGTCCAGCAAGACTGCTGTCTGATCGAGGTGGCGAATCGAAATCCATTATTCACGAGTCAAAAAAGAACAGCTTATCTGTCTTCCGTGCGTGGGCGGCCGGGCGACACGGCCTTCAGGGCGCACGGCATTCCTCTCGGCGGGGCAACCGCTGGCCTTGCTCTTCAGAGGAACCTAACCAACGACACGCTTAGCGTGGCTTTCAAACGCTTGGCGCAGCTGAGCTTGAAAGGCTCGCCCCTCCGCCGCAAGCCTCCGAGTCCTCTCCGCTGCTCGCCTCGCTCGAGGGCCCGTCTGCGAAGAGAAACTCGTAGTTTTTCACGCAGTGGTCAAACTTGGGCCCCTCCCAGTAAATGGTCGCGCACTCGGCGCTCTTGCAGCGGTAGAACCGGTTCATTTTGCGCAGGACCTCCGCGGGGACCTGGCTCTCCGAGATTTCGCCAAGCACCTTCTTTCGAGCAATCTCCCCAGTGCTCACAAAGTCGAAACCCTTGTTGTTGCACTTGACACAGCGGGACAAAAACTCCTCCTGCTCCAGCGCAAACCCGAACCGCTGGGACAGCTCCTTGAACTGTGCGCGGCGGCCGGACAAGTTGTCGAGCACGCAGATGCGCACGGAGTGCGAGTTGGCCAGCGCTTTGCGATCAGTTGTCAGAAACACGCGGTTCTGCTCGCGGGCGGCGCGAAGGATGTCAGCAATTTCACGCCGCCGCGCCTCGTAGCGCTTGCGCTTCTCAAAGCTGCGTCGGTCGGGGCCGTGCGCGTGAAAGTCCTGCGCAGGCGCACTCGTTCGCTTGCCGACAACGTCGCTGGCGTACATGCAGTCGATCCCAACAATCCGCAACATCTTACCAAGGCGACCGAGCATGTTATCCACAATAAATCGGGGCGGCGGCGTGGCGGTGTCGCCTGAGGAGCCAGCCTCTTCGCCGTCAGCAGGCGCCGCCCCTGGCGCTCCCGCACTCGCGGCGCGGCTCCGGCCGCCTTCGGCCTCGGCGCTGGACTTGCGCTTGCGCGGTGGGGTAGCGACGTCGCAAACCTCCGCCTGCACAAGCCGTTTCAAAATCTTGCCGGAACGCACCAAGAGGAGGTGACTGGGAGACCCAACGCCGCAGTACAGGGTGCCACTGCAAGACGGCTCTTGCTCCACAACACTTGCGTCAAGCAAAACCCGCGCGGGGCCGCGCAGCGCGACGGGGCCGATTGCTCCAACCTTGTAGCCCAAAAACGATTCGCACTCGGCCGGCGTTGCCCTTCGGCAGCGCCGACTCGCGCTATCTGAGGCAAGCGCAGGCTTGTCGAGCAATGCCCCTGAGAGCTTGCCTTCGTCAACAAAGCAGTCGCCCCGCAAGCACACAATGACTGGGGCCCAGCCGGCGTCCGTCTCCACCATGTACGACATGCTCTTGAGGACGCAGGCCAACTCCA
>BLSG01000411.1:177361-203268 GCA_012862495.1 Thraustochytrium aureum | reverse complement strand
CCCCCAGCAACCGGGCTGCTTCCTTCACGGACGCGCCCGTCGGATGCGAAATCCCTACGATGGCCACGTCGCTCATAGGCTTGGGTGACTCGCCGGGCTCGCACCGCTCAAATTGGTAAGTGCGTTCAGTGCAGAGGCGCACAAGGGTTTGCTCCACTTCGTCAAAGGCAACAGCTTGGGGGCTCTCGTTCGCCTCTTTTGCGCTGGCGTATGCGGGCACTTGGGCCACATCAGCTCTTGCTGCAGTTTTAGCGGCATGTGGTGCGGCCGAGGTTCCAGCTTCGCCGTGTCGGCCGACGCCGACGTTGAAGAATACAAATGCGTCCGGCGGCACGCCTCTTGGGAACACTCGATCAAACACCTGGACTAGGCAGAAGGCGTCAAGGGCGGCGTAGACGAGCTGCGTGTGTCGCAGCGGGCGAATGTTCCAGTCGCTCATTTGCTCAATCTTGCACAGCTGTTTCCCCAGCACGAGTTTGACCAGGTCTGCCAATCCGCCGTGGGAGCACTTTCTGTAGCCGACCTCCCAGGCTGCATGGGGCTCCGGTGCGGTATCACTCGAGACGGCGCGAAGCAGGTGTATGTGCTGCAAGTCAACGAGGGCGTCGAACCGCTTCCAAGCGATCATTCTTGGATGGGAGCCAGCCAAGATTTTTATGTCTCCCGAAAATCCAAACCCAACCTTGAAGACGTCCCGGCGTTGGAACACGCTTGCGAGCGCCTGGTCGAGCGCGTCGCAATGAGCACCCCCTGCAATCGAGTCCATCCACAGCAGATCGAGTACGTACGCGCGGTCCCTGGTCGCGAGCTGGATGATGCTTGAGAGCGAGCCGGAAGCGTACGTAGACGGCCGCCACTCGGAGTCGAGCCCAAGCACCGCCCCCGGCGGCAAGCTGCGCAGGTCGTCGCACAACGTGCTCGCTGACAGAGCGTCTGCAACGAAGAGAACCTTTGCCTCCATGTCCGGGTCGAAGGACAAGTAGTCCCTCCGGCGCTCTGCCGCCTGTTGTTCACAAATCGCGTCGTCAATGAGGGGCGCCAAGCGTTCGTCGCTCACGAGCCCGGCGCGCTCCAAGACGAGTCGCGCCAGAAAGTGCTGGCCGTTGCCGGCGAGCTCCGCGACGTACATGGCGACGAGGTCCCACTCCCACCCATAGCGGCGAAGGTGGAAGATGCCTTCGCTGATGCGCTCCTTCTCGATTGTGTACTTTAGCATTCGGGTGCGGTGGTCGCGGAGCAGCCCAGGAAACTCGTCCTCAAGCTTGCACTCGGTCATGCAGATGTAAGCGGTTCGCGTTTCAGGCGGCTTGAGCTCCAGCGCAGTGCGAACGAACAAGCGGCCGAGGTGCTTGGGCGCGTTCCCCGTCGTTGCGAGCGGCAGCGCCAAGCGAGCCTGGCCAATGTTCAAGGCTACCGTGATCAAAAACGCAGCGTCGTCTGAATCGAAGCGGTGGTGGAGCCCGCTGCCCTCTTGTTCAGTCGAGAGCGCAACGAGCTCGCGCACGCGGTGGGCGATGCCGAGGTTTCGACCCACTTTGGCCCAGTCCGGCTCTGGCCCCAAGGAGGCTCTTATGTACGCGAGGTGGGCGCTTGCGAACGCTGCTAGGTCATCTGGCTTGATTGTCGTGTGGAAGGCTGCCGCCAGCTTGTGCCAGGTCTGGATGGAGGCTGAAGACCTAAAGTCGGCTTCGTCGCGCTGGGCGGCGGCCGCAACAAGCTTTCTAACGCCCTCGCCCACAACGCGCGATGCGCGCTCCACGAGCTCGTCCGAGAATGTTTCGCTCAGGCCCCCGCACTCCCGAGCGAAAGAGGCGCTCTCGAGGAGGATGTGAATCAGTTTGTTGCGATCCACGGATTGAAGGATCGCTTCGCAGATGTCGAGAAACCTGGCGAGGGCACGCTCATCGCGCGTTTCCGAGATCGCCTCCGCGATCGCCGCCTTGGCTCGCTTCCACGAGGCACCGTCTAGGCGGTAAATGGTGCCGTTTTTCCGTCGCGCGAAAAGCTCTTCAAGGGCCCGCAAGAAACGTTCCTTTGCGTTGTCGTCGTTTGGCGCGCCCGCTTGCTCGAACATCCTCTTGAGCGCGGCTTTGAGAGCAGCGGCGCGTTTCGCGACTTTGCGATCGTACAGGGCTTTGCGCTCTCGGGGCGTGAGGCGCGAGGACATGCTTTTTCGGCCAGCGAGGGCTGGTCGCTCCACAGCTTCTTCGCTCTGCGGCGGGCCTTGGGCCCCCACCGGCCCGCTACCAGGCGGTACCGCGCTGCGCTGCGGCGCATCCTCGGCACTTTCCATCGCGCGAACTGCGGCTGTCTGGAGGCTCCGGGCGTGGGGGGCGTTCAGGCAGGTGGTCGCGCCGCGACCACGCGGGCCGTTCGTGTACAGAGTTTGGATGCCTGCCCTCCCCGCTGGCGCAGGCCGCCAAGCCCTCTGCTCTCGCCGCTGCTCGAGTGCGCGCGCAGCGTGGTGGCGCAGGCGCCTCGCTCGGGTGCCTGGAAAGGGCGCCGCTGTGAGCAGCTGCCGCAGCATCCGGGACTGGTGGAGGCGGTGGTGTTGCCGGACGCGGAAGCCATGTTTTTGGCCTTCTTTTTCTCGAGCAAGCAAGGCGCTTGAGGCTGCTAGTCGTGACAAGAGCCGCGAGAGCCCGGTCCTCCGCTGGCTCGCCGCGCAGGCTCGGATGTAAAGCTGGCAAGGGCGTTGGCCTGCTCTCGTTTCAAAGCTGCGGGCGATGCGGCAGGACTTTTGGACGTTTTTGAGGTTCATAGTTACTTGGAGGTGTTGGTCATGTACCGCACGCCAGGCAGTGGTCGGCAGTCTTCGCTGTGCTCGCTGCGCTCTCGGGGCCCGCGCAGCACGGCCACAAGCGAGAATGCACTGCGCAACTAGCAGGCCTCGGCTTCATCGGTTCAGAGGCGTTCAGAGGCGCGAGGAGATCGCCGCTCCGAGAGCAAGCGCCAAGCTGGCCTTGGCTGGCGCAGAGTCGAGCATGTTGAGAAAGTGCACGAGTACAGAGATCCGCGTCGTAGACGACGTCTTGAAAGCAGACGTCCAAGTCCCGCCATGGACCGCAGATCTCTGGAACATCAAGAACGGGTTGGCAGCCGCAGCTTGTGCAATGGCTGGGTCGTCAAGCGTGTTGGCATCGTGCACCAGGAGCGCCGTCATGATCGCGTTCGAGGTCTCGGGCAGGAAGGGGACGATCCCAAATCGCTCGCAGCCCAGGATGCCAACCTTGACAATCCACATGTGCATGACAGAGTTTGTGAGCGACGCCGGGGCCACGTTGGCAATGGCGCGGCGCGGGCCCTCGGCAATCGTGCGGAAGCGCTGTACCAGCTTGGCCACCGCGTAGTTTGGTCCTTGCTCGCTAGTATAGCAGTCTTGCAAGAGAAGGCCACTCTGCGTGGCAGGCTCGGGCCGGTTTGGTTCGAGCGCGGTGGGCACGCGGCGCAGCGCGAGGTCGAGCAACCGAGACTCGCCCTCGAACCGCTGCTTTGCCCAGGCTGCATTTTTCTCTGGCACGCAAAATGCCTCTGTGGGGGAGCACAAGTACCCGAGCACAGTGTCTTGGCGCGCTTCGAGAAGGGCGGAGCTGAGTCGGTCTGCGGCCGCAGCGAGCTTGACAAACTTGGCGCCATCGAGGTACAGATAGGAGCCGATGATGAGGCGGCGCTCGGGCTCGCACTCGGCTAGCCAAGCCATGAGGTTGGGGAGGTCCTTGATGATGTCCGCCCCGCGGCGTCCGTCCGCCTGCACGGGGATCACAAGGCGGCCGGCGGACTTGCGCGCAATCTCCACCAAGTGGTCCCAGACTGCCTCCTTGCCGGGCAGCTCGATGGCGACGACGGTGGCTCCGAGCGCCAGCAGCGTCCTGGCGGCGCCCATCTCGGACCCCGCGCCAAGGCACACGTATGCGTCCCGCGAAAAGTCGCGGAAGCGGCTCTCGGTCAGGAACGCACGCATGGCATCCAGCACGCTCGGCTCGCAAATGCCGCGCTCTACCCAGCGCTCCACCTCGGCGAGAATGGCCCCGGGTTCGGACAAGTGGCGCACTTGCGCGCTTCGGTCCGATGCGGTGGCCGTCGCTGCCGCGCTGTGCTTTGGGACAGGCAGCACAAAGGCGGCGGGGTTCGCCCCGCTGCCTTGCACAACTTGTGTGTTGAAGTTGTGCGCAGTCGGCTTGACCTGCTCGAGTGGGATCCCCTTCCAAAGCATCCGCGAGTGCAAGCTCTTGAGCGCCGCCTTGGCGATCACCGTGCAGTCCGCGGGGTCGGCCAGCATGAGCTTTTGCAGCTCAATAAGGTGCTCCGTGTACTTGAGCCTCCATTTTTTCTCCTTCTCCAGCCGGTCGGCCTGCTCCAGGTGGCCCGCGGCGCGCAGGCCGTCTGCAAGCACGGCTTTCACGGTCTCTGAGGACCCGGCTGCGCCGAACTCCAGTGTGTCCGCCATCCCCGTTGCTTTGTTGCGCTCGTCCTGGTCGAGGGCGTCCTGCACGCAGTGCACGCAGTGGACGCAGTGGACGCAGTGGACGCAGTGGTGATGAGTTGCTCTTCAGACGACTGCCTGCTCTGAAGCCAGACTGCCATCAGCGGATGCAGAAGCGCCTTTCCGCCCCTGGGCTGGCCGCATTCCAAACCACTCTCGTCAGTGCACTGCGTCACATCATCGCGTCCTCCTCCGCCCTGCCAGGGCGGACACATCGAACAGCCGCGTGGTCTTTGCTCGGGTGGCTCGCGCGCAAGAGACGCCGCTCAGCTTCCTGGGGTTTCCCGCTGGCGAGCGCTGGCATCGCGCTTTTCGGGGGCTGGCAACGCGTGGCTCCCCAGCCTTCGGTCCCCTGCGTGCACTGCTAGCCGTCTCGTCTCATGTAGACAAAGGCTCGCGTCTCACGAGCGCTCGATTTGATGCAGATTGCAGCGCGCGACTCGATGCAGCTTGCTGCACGAGCCCCGCGCAGCGCCCGGCCCCAGCCGGTCCCCGCCGCTGGGCCCGCTCCATCCCAACGACATCACGATGGCCGCCAGCGCCGTCGCCAGAGCATCCCGGCGCAGCGGGCGCAAGTCCAGGTACCGGTACTCAAGCTCTAGAGCTCTAGCTCGGCAAGTAGAGACAGAGAGAGAGAGAGCAAGCACTTGAAGTACCTGCACCTTCGAGCGCGCCGCGCGTTGGAGTTGCTCTTCGCTCGAGCACCCTTGCAGCATGCCGTCCAGCCGTCCAGCCAGCCAGCCAGCCAGCCAGCCAGCCAGCCCGTCCAGAAAATGCTCCGCAAAGCAAGCTGCCAAAGACCGGCCCGCTCCGTTCCAACCGACGACGACCGCCAGCGGCGCCCGCCCGCCCGCGCGACGCCAGCCAGCCAGCCAGCCAGCCAGACTCGCCACGGGACGCATCTCGCAAGTGGATCCTACTCACTATCCCTTCAAGATCAAGAGTACAGTCTGTCGGGGCTCGAACAGCAGTCGCGCAACGACCAGCGGGCAGGCAGGCAGGCGCGCAGGCAGGCAGGCGGGCAGGCAGGCAGGCGGGCAGGCGGGCAAGTGGAGCGCGCGCAGGATAGCGGTGAGGGCGGCCGCGCCCGTGTTCGCCAGGGTCGCGTGGCTGAAAAAGGCGCGCCGGCGTTCCTTGGGTAGGTCGGCGTGCAGGCCGGGGGGACGCGTCGTCGGTTGGGCCGGCGGCGGGCGGCGGGCGGGCTCAGGCAGAGGGGAATGTGGGCCCGACGCGGCGGCGCCGCGCGGATGGCGGCCTACGGCGCGGCGCGAAGATGGGCGACGAGGTCGATGTGGATGGGCGAGGCGAGGCAGGAGACGAACGGCCGGTGGCGCGCTGCTGCTGCCGGAGGCGCGGCTGCCGGCGTGCTGGGCTGGGCGGCGATGCGCGGGGCCACTACGGTGGTCGGAGAGGCAGAGGACGAGGCGCTGGAGATGGGCGGCATTGCCATGACGCGGCGCAGAGTCAACTCAAGGCCGCGGCCTGCGATCCACCACTACGAGTATGTGATCTGCGGGTCGGGGACGGCCGCATTCACGGCACTGGAGGCGATTCGGCAGTCCAAGCCGCACGCCTCGATCTTGCTGATCTCAGAGGAGCAGCACATCCAGCGGATGGACATGGATGTATGGGGCGCAGACTTCCTCCCAGACCTGCTGCAAGACGTTTACAACGAGTGGCGACGCCACATCGCCTGCAGGCTCGGCTCGGACGAGCACTCGAGCTTCGGGAGCGGCGGCGGCGGCGGTGGCGGCGGCGGCGCGGCGACGGATCCCGCCTCGGTTTCCGCCACCAACGTGCGCAAGTGGGGGACGCGGCGCAACTCGCAGGGCGAGGACCACAGCAGGGGCGGCAATGAGACGGCCCACTCGGTCTCGGTCCTCATCGAGGACTCGTCAGAGGTGCAGATCAACCCGGAAGAGAAGACCATCACCCTGTCCGACGGCAGCGTGCTCTCGTACGGCAAGTGCCTGTTGGCGCCGCCCGGCAAACCGCGCGAGCTCTACGTGCTGCGCTCTAGCATTTCCTACACGCTCAAGGACAAGATCAACACGCTCAAGGACGTGCAGGACTTTCACGACCTGCACCGCGTCGTTTCCAGGGGCGGGCAACGGGTGGTCGTCGTTGGGGGCGGCTATTTGGGGACCACGCTTTGCGCGGCACTGGCTGAGATGAACCTTGAGGTGAGCACGCCGAATGAAATCGTGCAGACATTTGTGGAGTCGACGCCGCTGCAGCAGTACTTTCCAGACTACCTGTGCAAACACATCGCGGAGCAGCTAGAGTCGAAAGGGGTCAAGCTCTTGCCAGACTCGCTTGTGACGTCCGTCACACGAACGGGCGAGTTCTCTGACTACCACGGCGACGAAGGCGACGGCACGTGCTCTACGCGCGGGTTTGCGGCACGCGCGCCCGGCGCCAATGTCGATGGCACCCCGGAGGAGGACCTCCCTGAAGGGCACACGTCGTCCCACACCTACGAGGACCACGACGCTGAGCGTGTCAAGCTGACGCTGATGCAGGGCACGTGCAAGGAGCTCCTGGACTGTGACTACGTGGTGCTGGCCAGCACGAACGTGAGCCCCGACGTGGAAATCGCCAAGGCGAGCCACCTGGAGATCGACCGGCGCAACGGTGGAATTGTGTGCAACTCGAGCCTCGAGGCCTACAACGGACTGTTCGTGGCCGGCTCGTCCGCGTCGTTTTTTGACGCCATCCTGGGCCGCCGCCGCGTCGACTTTTACGACAACGCTCTCAACTCGGGGCTCTTGGCGGGCCAAAACATGGTCAGCGAGGACGGGCGCTTGCGCCGCTACTACCACCAGCCCACGTTTCGCTGCATCATGCCGGGCACGGGGATGCTCTTTGAGGCTGTGGGTCAGATCAACTCCAACTTGAGCAGCACAGGGATCTGGCTTTCAAAGCGAGACGACAAGACTGGCCGGCCCCTGCCAGAGACCGCCTTCGAGCGCGGAATCGTCTACTACCTTCGCAACAACATTGTGGTTGGTATCCTCTGCTGCAACGCGAGCGAGCTCCTCGACGCTGCCCGTGACATTTTGCGCGAGCAGCTCACTTTTGAGGAGGCCTCGCAGCGGATCATGCTGGCGCCAGAGCAGTGGACGCAACGCATCAAGACTCGGTAGCTCGAATCGCCGCCTTGGCGTCTGTGCGAGCTCCCGCGGCTGCCTTCCTATCCCTGTAACCAACTCAAAAGCTCCCAATTGCATTCCTGCTTGCCCCGTGCGCACAAACGTTCGAGCTGGAGGTCTGAACTAATCTCGCGCGCCGACCGACCGTTGTTGTCCTGGCGTGGAGTCGCGCGCCCATCCGATCGAGCCCTCTTCCCTCCCGCCACGCGTCCTGTGCGCAAGGCACTCGGCTCGTGCGTCCTTCATCGCATTGGCCCGCAAAGTAGGTTGGCAGGTCGGGGGAGCGCACATGTGTCCACCCCGAACGGCTCTAACTCCCACATGCGATCGATCGATCGCCCATTGTTGAATGCTCGCGGCAGCGGCCACCTCTGATGGCCGCCAAGAGCAAGGGCCACCACAGCCCCCGCTCGCCGCAGCGCGGGCGGCCACGCCTTGGCGCCCTTGCGACGGCGTCGTCGGCGAGCGGCGGCGGCCCGTTTGTGCCGTGGATAGTCTTCGACCGCGACCTCGACAAACGCGAACGAGGCCGCGTGGAGCAGCTGAAGGCCAGGCGCGAGGTGCTCGTGCGGACTGCAAAGCCACAGCTGGAGGCGATTGCCCAGGCCCGCGATGAAAAGCTGCGCAGCCGGCTCGAGAGCTTTGCGATGCGGCGCTGGCAGGTCCTGGTGGATTTAGGCGGCGATGTTGCCAGCGAGCTTCGCAGGCTCGAGCCCGAGCTGACCTCGAGCGTTTCAAGCGCGACGCAAAAAAGATGGGACCACGCGCTTGGACAGGAGCAAGGTCCTGGAAGCCGCTTCCGGGCAGCCGGCCGCGACCTCGTGGATGTGACAGGGCGGATCTCAAAGTCGGCGTTTGTGGGTCTGGTCCGGTCCCGAGCGCGCTTGAGTAGCTCGGATGCGGCGCAACTATTTGACTGCTTTGCAGCGATGCAATACCACCGCTCTGGCCTGGTCGTGCACCAGCTGGACGCCCTGGATGCGCGCGAGCTGGTCGCTGCATGCAAGCTGCTGCTCGGGAGCAGCAAGTCGGCGGTTGACCGGCTCTGCGGCGACTTGTTCTCCGTGTTTGGCGCGTCGCACGTCCAAAAGGAGGAGTGGCGCATGCTTCTGACCATCGGCGTTTTGAGCTCTGCGCAGCTAGAAAGCGCCCTGCAGCGCGCCGAGGCGGCTTGGAAGGTGTGGGTCCCGCTCTCCGACCGGGTCAAGTGCCGCGTCGGGCGCGCGGACTTGCGCCTCATGATTGAGAAGGGCTTCCCAGACCTCTTCCAGCCCGGGTATCGCCCCCACGACCCGGAGTACGAAGAGCAGGTTGGTCTTGGGGGCGTTTTTGTTCCAAAACTATTGTGCGCTTGGGAAGCGCAATTGACGCCGCGCCAGGTCCACCTTCCGCTCCTTCAGCGCAGGCTGGCGAACCGCGTCGAGGAGTTGTTCCTTCAGGCGAGTTTCCGTCGCCGCGAGAGGCAAGGCTTGACTGCGCTTCGCGAGTGGGAGCGCTTTGCGCGTCGGCGCCGCCTGGCCCGCAGAGCCCTTGGCCAGCTTCTGGATCATTGGCGCGAGGTTGCTCTTGGCGGAGCTGTACGAGCTTGGACGTCGTACGCTGTGCGGGACGTGGCGGTACGGCGCGTGCAGGCATTCGCTCGGGTCGTCGCGTTTGACGCCCGGGTCCGGCGCCGCGAGGAACAAGTAGACGCAGCCGTTGCGGCGCAGGCCGTGTGGCGCGGGTTTGCTGCGAGGCGCCAGCTCGGCCTGATGCTTGGCGAGCGCGGCAGGGCGGCCGAGCGAATCCAGAAATTTTGGCGAGCGCGAATTTTGGCGTACCACACCAAGCTCAAGGTTTACCGCCGCATGAAGGACAAGTGGGACTTTGCTCGCGAGCGGGCCTGCCTGACTATTCAGCGTTGGACGCGCGGCTGCGCGGGCCGCGGGGTCGCCGTCAAAGCGCGGCGGGCTCGGGTTTTGGACCAGCTTGATGCGCGACAGCGGCGGCAGCTCGTGGCGCGCAGTTTTGGGGACAGCTGAGGCCGGCCCTCGAGGACGCCTCCGGTCGGCCACCTCCTCGTTCGCTTTTTTGTTTTCGTTTGTTTGTTTGCGCAAGCGAGAGGAGGCTCTCGGACGGGCGACGCGTCAGAGCACGCCCCGCACCCGCGCTTGGCGAGATTGCGTGAAGAGTACACGATTCTTTCTTTTCCAGTTTTGATTGATACCGTTTGTTGTTGCTTTGCTTCGCCTGGCACCAGTTTGCGTGTAGTAATGGAGGACTTGCGCACATCCTGAAACAGAATTGTTTTCGTTTCAAATCGCCCGAGTGTTATCCATGTTCATGTCGGACATCTGCGGCACGCCGCCAGTCTGCAGCTGCGCTACAGCGTCGGCCTCGGCGGCAGCGGCGGCCTCGCTGATGTGGGTTCTACCAACGTACGCGGTGTGCTTGAGCGGGTTGCCCCTGACCTTCTCCTTGGGGAACTTGATCTCGTTCTTCTGTATTTTGTTGATGGCAGCGTCGCCGAGGTCGATGCCGCAGCGGTCCGAGAGGCGAATTAGGTAGATGAGCACGTCCGCGAGTTCGTCCGCCACCTGGTCGCGCTCCTTGATCTGCCAGCCGGGCAGGCCCGGGCGCGCGTCCTCGCGCCACTGGAAGAGCT
This sequence comes from Thraustochytrium aureum, assembly GCA_012862495.1. Taxonomy (NCBI): domain Eukaryota; class Bigyra; order Thraustochytrida; family Thraustochytriidae; genus Thraustochytrium; species Thraustochytrium aureum. Next base: position 192,989 of record BLSG01000411.1, on the reverse strand, counting down.
CGGAGAGCTCGCCCACCTCGCCCACCATGGCCAGCAAAAGGCTGCGCGGGGTGTGAAAGCCTTCCCACTGGCGGTCCTCTGAAAAGCTCTGGATGCGGGCGCGCAGGGCCTCGAGGGAAATATTGGGGTTGAAGTTGGTCGGCCCAACGCGGACTGCGTTCGAGTTGGTGATGCGCTGGCGCTTGGAGGGGCCAGTGCGCTTCTTGCCCTTTGGTGGGCCGCGCTTTTTCGCGAGGCTGTAGACACAGATGAGCTGCTTTTTGTTGCAGCGCTTGCACGGCTCCTCTCCGGAGCACTTGACCTTGATCTGCGTGCACATGTCGCAGGACGCCTTGCGAACATTAGTCAGCGGGTTGCCGTCGAAGGCTCCGGGGGTGTCGCCTGCCTCCGCCGGCTTGCTCGCCGTCGGCGTGCTGGCGCCCTCCTGCGCCGAAATCGGCACGGAATCCCCTTCCGCATAGTGCAACCCATCCCCTTCCGCCTGTGCGCCGCCCTCCATCGCCTGCTGCGCGGCTTCCTCGTCCTGGCTCATCTCCCGTCGCGCCTCCTCGCTCAACCAGCCCAACCACTTTCTATCTTGCCTTGCGCAACTTGGCGCCCAGGCGCAACCGACCGCCTGCCGAGGATGTCGATGGTGCCGGCGACGGTGCCGAGGGTGCTGCTCGCGCGCGAGGTGCCGCCTTCGCTCCTGGCCTCCTCCTGCCGCTCTTCGCGCTCGAGGTCTGCTCTGCTCTCCTGCTCTGCTCGCTTGCTCTCCTGCTCGCTTGCTCTGACCGCTTCTTGTTTGCTGTTCTGCGAGTCGCCCTCCTTTTCTTTATCGTTTTTTTTCCAGTTTCTCTTTTTCAAAGCCGCCCCTTTGGTACTCGGGCTTTTTGTTCAAGTTTTACTGAGGATTTGTGGTTATTCTGCGGTTTTTTGCTTTTTTTGTTTCGAGTTTTACTTGGGTTTTGTGCTTGTTTTGTGGGTTTTGTGGTTTTTGTTGGCTGGTCTGCTCCAATGCAAGGAGGGGAGGCCGGGAACAGGGGCTCTTGACCGCATACTCGAAACGGCTCACATCGACTGGCGGCGCGGGGCAGAGGCGTTGGCGCGGCGCCTCACTGGCGGGATGTGTGGGCGGGCGGGGGGGAAAAAACGTTGGGTGTGAGGGCGCCCTCTCTGTCTCTCTCTCTCTGTCTCTCTCTATTCTCTGTCTCAGCGCCGGTGAATCGCACCTCGCGAGCAGATGGCCCGACGGACCGCCTCACAAATTCACCGAAGGCCAACCCAGCGCCGCCCTCTCTTTCTCCGAATCCAACCGACGCCCGCTCGCACACTTGAGCCGCGGCACTTCGGCAGTTCACGCACCATCGCGGTGTATTTCTTAATTTATCCGAGGACACGTTGGGCAGTGTGTTACGCCGACAAGAGCGCGCGAGGCGAGGACGGACCCCCCGGGAAGCCAGTGGCGCAAACCGCACGCAGCTGGCACCGTGGATGCTGCTAACGACCGGCGAGGCGCGCCACTGAACGCGCGAGGGGCTGGCGCTGGCGCGCGCGCGTTTCCCCGAGCACAAGTGGAGGCCGGCCCAGCAGCGTACGGTTTTTTTCCCGAGTACCTGAGTCCGCCCGAGGACGTTTTCCCCGCGCTGGCGGGTTGCCCGTCTGCGTGAGCAGTGTTGACGGCGTGCGCGGAGGTCGGCGTCGCGGCCGCCGCGCGCCAGATGGAGGGCGCGCGGCGGGCGAGGCGGGCGCCAGTGTGTAGTGGCGCTCGCGCGAGTCGCGCCTAGGTTGCCCGCTTTCTCGGTGCGGTCTTGCTCCTCTCGATCGGGTGCTGCACGTGGCGCAAGGTCCCGCGCCTGCGGCACCTTCGACCTGCACCTGGCTGGCTGGCTGGCTGGGCAGGGCTGGCTCGCTCTCTTCGACCGAGCTAGCGAGCTCAACGAGGTCGTCGTCGTCGTCGTCATCGTGGTCGTCGTCGTAGGCCGGGACGATCAACGCCTGGCTCGCCCAGCAGCAGCCGTCGTTCGTTGGACTCCTCGAGCCGCGGGACAGGCGCCTTGGCGCGCGCATGCAGGACGGCGTTTGTTGCTGAGTGAAGCGGTTCATTCGTTGCTTGATCAGGCGCCGCGCAGAGCCCCACCGCAGCGGTCACGACTCACGACCCACGACGCCAGCCAAGTCCGCGGTCGCACATTTTTGAACGGGTCGGACACTCCGTGGCGGCGGCCTCGAGCAGAGTCGCAGCGGCGCGGGCGGGGCGCGGGGCGAGCCGAGGCCTCGTTGCAAGCAGCCTTCGCTGTCCTCTGCCTTGTCGGGACGAGGCGCGCGCTGCTCAACGGCAGTCCGGGGTCGGTGGGCGAGGGCGGGATGGCGGGCCAAGTCTCCCAGAAGGAGCTCGAATGCCGCGACTGTGGCGAGGTCGTTGGCACTGTCAACGTGCGGCACGGGGTCCGCCGGGACGGGAAGCAAGCCGCGAAGTTGTTCAAACGTAAGTGCTCGAGTTGGCATGGTTCAAGTGCGAGCGAGCGCGTGCAGCGGACCTGACAGGCGGTGCGCGGTCGGCTCACCAGGAGACCTCGAGTTGACCTCGGTGCAGGACGGGTTTGTTGTTTGCGACAGCTGCGAAAACCAGGTCGGGGTCCTGAGTGGTAGGCGCTGCGAGGTCGTCGTGGCCGCCGTCAAGCCCTGGGACGCGGAGCCAAGTAAGTGCCCCTTTGGACGACCCGCAGCCATGCTCGCGCCAGGCGCCGCTAACGCGCAGCGTCGCGCGACAGATTCCGGCGAGGAGGAGCAGGCCCGCGTCGGGGAGGCAGCAGAAAGCGAGGGCGTGGCTTGCAAGGAAGCTGGGGCCGCACAAGCCGCGCAGACGTTGAAGCGCCACGCCCCCGAGCCAGATGTCGCGCCAGCCGCACCGCTGCCGCAGCCGCAGCCACAAACGGGTCTCACGGCCGCCGAAGTGGAGGCCATCGTCGACGCGAGACTTGAGGCGTTTGCCAAGGAGCGCCTCCCGGCGCTTGCGGCGGCGACTTGCGCGAAAGGCGACGACGCCGCGAACCCAAGTCCCGCCCAGCTGCAAGCTGCCTTCAAGGGCGAGATCGGCAAGGTCAAGTACGCACTACTTGCCTTGAACGAGCGGATGGGCAGGCTGATGAAGGGCCTTCTCGAGGACGAGGCGCCGCCAGCCGCGCCGACGCCGCCTTCGAGCTTGGACAGCGTGCCGCCCGTCGCGGCGGCCCGAGGGCAGAGGAGCAAGCGCGTCTGCGTCTAGCCGAGTCGATTGGTGGTCGCAGGCCAGCACGGATTTGGCGGACCCTTGTCGGGTAGACCCTTGTCGGGTAGACCCTTCTCGGGTTGACCCGTGTCGGGTAGACCCTTGTCGGGTAGAGCAGGGGGTGGGTTTCGAAACAGTCGCGGCTGCACAGCCTGGGTCGTCGAACAAGAAGCACTTGTACAACACTGTGAGAGCAGTCTATTTCTTATCGTACGTACGTACTTGGTTGCGCATCATCAAGGCCCGCTGCCAAGCGGGGAGGGGGGGCTGGGGGTGCAGACACAGAAACGGAGACACTGCAAAAGGCGGCGCACGCAGCAGCAACAGCGGCCGTTCACCCGAGGCACCGTGCCGCGCGCCCTGCCACACGAGGACAAACAGCTCGAGTCCGAGCAAAAGCGCCCAAGCTCACGCATCGCCGCCCTCAGCATCTTCGCCGCCAGCGGCATCTCCGCCAGCCTCTGCGCCGCCCTCGCCCTCCTCAGCCTCGCCGGCCTCCCCAGCAACAGCGCCAGCCAGGTCTTCCTGCTCCATCTCTGCCCGGCGTCGCTCCTCCTCCTCTTCTGCGATACGACGCTCCTCAGCTTGCCGGAGGTCCTCTGCCGCCTGGCGACGCTTGGCCATCTCTGCCTTGGCCTTTGCGAGCGTGGCGCGGATGCAGTCGTCCAAGAGCGAGCGAGCCACGAGGCGCTTGTCACTGCGCTGCTGCACAGCCCCAATAAGCCACGGAAGGAACGAGTCCTCCACCTCCTTGATGAGCGGGTCGAAGAATTGGCCAGTCTCCACGAGCTTGTCGAAGACGTTGCTGTGCAAGTCCGCGAGATAGTCGGATGCGAACGCGCGCGCAGCGACCTTGTCCATTACCTCCGCCTCGCGCTGCAGCCTCTCCTGCTCCTGCGTAATCCGCCGCTTGCGCTCTTGGTTGCGTCGGATAGACTCTGCCTCGAGCCGCTGCACCTGCGCGCGCTCTACGTTGCGCTCTTGCTCAAACTGCTGCTGGTGCTTGCGGATCGCGTCGAGCTCCTCTTCCTCCAGGACCTCCATCATTGCGTGCTCGAGCGTCTTACCGACCAGGACCTCGAGGATGGGCTCCACCTCGGCGTCAAAGTCGAAGAGTTCGTCCACGTCGACTTGTGTCTCCGCGTCGACCCCGGTCTTTGTCGGCAGAAACAGCGGGAGGGCTGGCCTGTCCATGAACGCGTCGGTTTGGGTCTCCATCTCGGTCTCTGGGACGCGGTCGGTGAGTTCCTCCAAGTATGTGTCTGTCTGCACGTCCATGTCCTTGCGGCCCGGTAGGGGCGGGGGTGCCTCGTCTGCGCTCGCATACTGCGGGGCCTCCTGGCTTCCCTCGCGGGCCTTGCGCTGGCGCGCGGCGATCTTTCGCTTTTGCGCGGCCTGCTCTTGCGCTACCAGCTTGTCCTTCGTGTGCCGCGAGTATGTGCTGCCGCGGTATACGCGCGGGTCAAACATGATGTTGACCGGCTCCCCATCTTCAAACTGCTGCTGCTGCTGCTGCTGCTGCTGCCGGTACCCGCCCTTCGCTTTACGGCTCTGCACGGCCTGCGGCTTGGACGAGAATGTGTAGGCTTGCGTGTCCGACATGGTTGCGGTCGCGCTTTACGCGCTCCTGAGCGCGCAGACCACGTCTGCGCCTTCGCGTCGCTGGCGCCTTTCTCCCAGTTGCGATATCCCCCACGGCCTTCGCCCAGGCCGAGCCCTCCGCGCAGGTATTTCCAGCTGCGCACCAAAGCTGCCTCCGCCTGAGTCAAGTCGTCTGCCAGACTTGGTGGGGTATTGCGATGCTCGAGAAGTGCGCCTCAACCGACCGCAGCCGTCTGTCGCAACAAAAGCCCCTGCCTGCTTCCACTGCTGCTTCCGCTGCTGGTGCTGGTGCTGCTGGTGCTGGTGCTGGTGCTGCTGGTGCTGCTGGTACGTCAGTTGGGCGCCTGCTCAAGCCGCCTGCATGCAAGCGCCTTGTTGCATTCTTGCATGCATGTGCTGCGCGTCTCACAAGTGTTGCCGCGCCGCATTGAAGCTCGCCACAACATTACCCGACCGCGCAACGGACGATGCGCCGCGGCGCCTTCAACGGCGTTGTGTCCGGTACGCGGGCGGCTTGACGCGCTCAACCGACACTTTCTCGTGCTCCGTCCGGCCCATAGGGTCGCGGGATGGAATCCCTGCGAGCAGAACAGCAGAAGAAGAAATCGATCCGTTACGCATGTGTGTTGCAGAATTCGGAGCCCTCGTTTTTGTCTGGCTCGCGACCGTGGTCGGGGCTGGATCGTCCTGGCCTTGGAAGACTGGATTCTGCAAAGCAGTAGAGCGCCGCTGAGCGCGCGGCAGTTGCGGCTCGCGCATAGCTCTTGCGACGCCTCGCGGCTCGCGCGAAGCTCGCGCACTTGAGAGCCGCGCACTTGCGAGCCGCTTGCAACAAGCTCGAGAAGCGGCTCGCGCTGTCCAAGCTCTGCAGGCGCGTGCAGGCTCTGGCGCCTCGCGCAGCTCCGAGCTCGTGCAGGGTCTGGCAGCCCGCGAGGCCCCCGCTGCACGCGCGGATCGCTGAAAGCAACAGGACTGGCGATTTGCACGGGGTTGGCCCGACGGGCCGAAGCGCGCAGGAAAAATGGATGTGATGATGCGACTGCCGTCGTCCTCGCTTGACGTGCTCAGGACCAAGTTCCGAGACTGCGGGAACGGCGAAGGTCTCAACATGGACCAGTTTGTGAGCACCATGCTCATGTACCTTCCAAAAGAAACGACCCAGGAAGGCCAGGTCAAGCTGGTAATGGAGCTGGTCGAACTTTTCACGCAGATCGACGTGAACGGCGACGCCAAGCTCGAGTGGGAGGAGTTCACATCGCACTGCATTGAGGCCGGTATGCTGGCGACGCGTCGCATCGAAAAGCCCCTCGCAGAGCACTTCGAGCGAAACGAATCATTCAGGGACCCGCTCTCGCACCACACCGTGATTGAACTCAAATATCTCGCTTCGCTGGGGTCCGTCTTGGCCGTAGAAGCGAACAGCTCCGAGGTGCACGTCATGAACGCAGAAACGCTCAAGCTCGCGCGGACCCTGCAGACAGGGATCGAAGACGACACGTCCCCCATCCTCGGGGTCGAGTACGCACCCGACCTGAATCTCCTGATCGTGTGCAGTGCCAACTTGTCGATGACGTTCTGGCAGTGGGACGACTTTCGGTTCTTGGGGCGGACCAAAACCAAGTCGATTCGAAAAATGTTCTACTCGTCGCGGTCGATGCTGTACACGACGGACGACTCGGGAGTCATCTTGCTCTGGCAGCTGCGCATCAAGCTCTTTGCCGGCAAGAACACGTGCATCTGCATCCCGCGCGGCTCCATCCCTGGCCACACCAGCATCGTCAATACATTTGCTGAAGTTGGCCGCTATAGCCTGTTGGTGACAGGCGGCATGGACGCCAAGATCCGCCTCTGGGACCTCGACGGCACCGCGAGCAAGGGCGAGCTCGTGCGCCACCGGCGCGCAGTGTGCTCCCTCGAGTACTCCGAGACACACGACTTATTACTGAGCGCCGGGTACGAGCACGAGGTGTTTTGCTGGGATGTCTACGCCAAGCAGATCGTGCTGCAGCTCGTCGGGCACGCCTGCGCGTGCGTCGGCGTTCAGCTCACCTACATGCACGCCGAGGACAAGGAGGAGCACGCTATCACGTGCGATGCGGACGGAATCATGAAGCTCTGGAAACTGAATCGCACCCCGAACGGCGAGACGCAGGCCCGACACACTTTTCTCGCAGACCAGCAGAACGGGCTCTATCGCCCGCGCAAGCTTGTCGCGTGCGGCCCGCGTCGCATCCTCGGGGCGAGTCGCGAGATCCGCCTGTACGAAGCGGTGTCAACATACGTGCAGCACTTCATGCCCTTCGGCGCCCTCTTCAACCCAGTCCTGGACCGCTTTTACGTCGCGCTCGGCAATTTTGTGCAGGTTTACTGCGCCATCTCTGGCCAAATGATTGAGGAGTGGTACCACGTCTCCGCCACCGAAATCACGAGCATCTGCTTCGACGACCGCAAGCGCAAGATTATTATCGGCAACACAGAAGGCCGCGTCGTGGTCCTCAACGCCCTCAACGGCGCGGTGATGAAGTCTGCCTTGCTCCAGAACAACCTTCACGCCTCGTCAAATGACAGCGGCGGCGGGAAGGCCGGTGAGGCCGAGGCGGAGGCGGCGCCCTCCCCGCTCACAGACCCCACCGTTGTCTGCCTGCACTACGACGACGCAGACAAGTGCTTGATTGCGGTGACCTCGTACAGCATATACATCCTCGACGAGGACTACGTGGACGACCGAGCGGACGGAGCCATGCTGCCCATCTTTCGTGCGGCCCACGACGTGCACGAATCGCAAGTGACCCACAGTGCATTCAGCTATCGGCTCTCCTTGGTCGCTACCGGCTCGGCCGACCACATGATCCGCATCTGGGACTTTCAGCAGCTTCGGCTTGAAGGCGAGTGCATCGGCCACGAAGGCGACATCCTCGCCCTGCAGTTCGTCGATCCGTTTGCGCTCCTGCTCGCAGCCGACATTGATGGCGCGCTTGCAGTGTGGAGCGTGCGCCCTCACCCACGTCCCTACGTCTGCCTCGCCCTGGCGGTCAACTTTGCGCCACGACTGCGCCCCAGCGAGGGGTCTCCCATAAAGCTTCATCGGGAGCGCCGTGGAACCGAGGTGGCCGCATCCGGCGCCGCGTTTGCGAACGCAAGTCTCGACGAGAACCCTGCAGGCAGCAGCCTCCTTGACGAAGAAATCGACAAGCTGCGCCGTGCCCGCGCCAGACCCGACCGCGACCACGCGCACAGGCTCACAAGTGGCCGTGTCAATGTCGACGGCGCGCGTCTGTTGCGCAGCCCCTCCCGACGAGTGACGCTGCAGACCGCCTCTGGGTCGCGAGAGGAACTGGAGGCTGTCTTGCGAGAGCGGTGCCCAATCCGCGTGTTTGCAATCGCTCGCGGAATCGAGACCCAGCCCGACGACGCCCCCGGCGGCGCCTCGTCAAACGAAACGCAAGCGCAGTCGGCAGACCGCGAAAACGGGAAGAGGGCTTGCTCGTGCTGCCGAATCGCTGGTTCTCTTTTCGGGCGACAAGAACGGCAACATTAAAGAGTGGGACCTGGACACGCTGATCCAAGACCTCAATATTCAGCCGGTGGAGGATGGACGGCTGCCCGCCAATCAGGAAGGCTACAATGCCACTCGGCATGCAGAGATAAGCTATCGCTACCTGTTCGAGGACCCCGGCGACCCCGCCGGGGCCAACGGGCAGGCCAAGAAAGCCCCCCTGGGGCGACACCAAGACGCCGAGCTCAAGCAAATCATGCAGGAGAAGAAGGAGCGCAAGCGGAGACAAGAGAAGATGCGCCAAAAGCTCAAGGCCTCTCGCAAGGTGGCCAAAAAACTGGTCCCCCAAACCCGGGCGAGGTTCCAGGCGTCTCGCCTCCTCAGCGCGCATACCGACGAAATCAATGGAATCGACTTCATTAGCGACCCCTGCGCGATACTGACTTCGTCTGCTGACGGCAACGTTCGCGTATGGGACTTGAACGGGGTGCGAGTGGCCAACCTCACGATGGCCGAGTCCGAGGTGAAAGGCGTGCAGACTGGGCGGCTCTTGGCCACACGTTTCCGGTTTGCAGTTGACGTGCAGGCCAAGTACGACGTGAAATACAGACGTGCACAAGGGATCCTGAGGCGCATCACCGAGTCCCCGCCACAGCGTTCTCAATCGTTCAAACGCATGCCGTCACGAGCTCGATTCTCCTCGTTGCGCCAGTTGGCCGATTTCCAGGAACGTAAAGAGGCGGGCGAGGACGTCCGATCGCAAGACTCGCATTGCACCTTCGAGGAAGCGCAGGCCTCTGCGCGACAAACAGCGGCCGCAAAATACCCGCGCGTGCAGGCGGCACTCCTCTTGATGGCCCAGGCCTTCGACGAGGCGGCCACCGAAATCGACGAGGCGACCACCGAAAGCGACAGCTCGGACCCGCTCGCCGCTGATGCGGCGGCCTTTGCTGCGTCCAAGCGCCTCGAGGTGAGTTTGCCGCCCCCAGTCGGAGCGAAGGGCTGCCCGGGGTCGCCGTGCTCTCCGACGCGGGCTCGGTTTTCGGCTCCCCGCGAGGCTCAATGGCGAGTGGCGGCGGAAGGAGTGCTGGCGAGCTTGCGCTGGTACCTCTCGGCGGCGACTTGGCCGGCTTGGGCTCGCCTCTTGGCAGCTACGTGGAGGGCGCATCCGAGTCCGAGGTCCTGCCACCTTCGACCCTTCGCAACTCGTACGAGAGCCTCAACCAAGAGCTCCTCAAGCAGCAAAACAAGGCGAATCGGCGCAAGGCGCTGCTTCAGCCGCTCGACACGACCCCATCGCCGTTTTTGCAAGCCGCTCTGAACGAGCGCCGCGGGAAACGAAAGCGGCAGCAGCCGCGGCTAAGGCAGCAAGCAAAGGCGAGCTCGCCAGACGGCTCCTCGCCCACCACCGAGTTCAACACGTGGAGCCCGGCCGCCTCCGACAGCAAGCCCGACCTGAACTTTTCCCCGAACGGCAACCCCCTAGCGCTGTCTCGCGTGGAGAACGTCCAGAGCGTGCCGGCGCTCCCCAGCTATGCTTGCCGCCATGATGGACTCATTGCCAGGGTCGGCGACGCCGCCTTCCAAGACGCCAACTCCACCTCGCGCCGTCGGGTTTCTGTCACAGAGCGGGAAAGCCCAAAGCACAAGCGAGAGAGGCAGGACGGTCGGCGAGGAAGCAACCTGCAGCGCCAGGGCCTCAGCTTCTTGGGGCGGATCGATGCGCTCCTCCGTTCCCCAACGGGAGCGCTCGCGCTTTCGCCAGATGCAAAGAGCCACGGCAAATCGAAGCTGGCGAGCCTCAGAAAGTTGAGCGACCGATTCGATGGCCTCTCCGACGTCGATGCAGCTTGTGGCGGTGACAGCGACAGTGACGAGGAAGCCTCGCGCCAAGATGTGGTCGCGAATGAGGCGCGACGGCCGCGAAAGCGTCTCAGCATCCTCGAGGCTGCCGGTGTCAAAAGGGTGAACGATGACGACTTGCTCGCCCAGCGCGAGCGTGCAGCGGGGCCCGGCGAGGCCGGTCCGGCGATACCGAGCCGACGGAGGATGTCTCTGGCGACACGACGCAGCATAGCGCGGCGCGAGTCTGCCCCCAATGCTCGCAACAACCTGAAGGACATCAAGGCGAACAAGAACAACATCGGGATCTACTCGAAGAGGGAGATCCTAAACCTGAAGATCATATTTGACCAGATCGACGGGGACGGCTCTGGCAAAATCGACTTGGAGGAGCTCATGGACAACCTGGACAAGCTCTCCATCGATCTGGACGGGCTCGCGGGGATGTTTGACGTCATTGACGACGACCATTCCGGAGAGATCTCTTTTGCTGAGCTCATGTCGCTGCTGCTTCCGGCGGCTTCTCCGAAGGAACTGCGCGAGATGCTCGACTTCGTCAAGTCGACCTCGCAGACTGTTGAACCAACGCGCAAGATGCGTCCAATTTCACAAGCCGAGCGGAAGGAGTTGCTCGAGCTCTTTCGCTTCTACGACAAAGACGGAGGCGGCTCGTTGAGTCTGTGCGAGCTGTTCGAGGCGCTCAACAATGTGGAGTACAAGCCCAAGGACCAGTTTCAGGGAGACGATGACAACCTCATCTTTTCGTTCGAAGACCTCGAGCGCATTACAATCACCAAAGGTTTTGACTTGGACCACGAGCTGTCCCCTGATGAGTTTTGCGAGCTCATGCACGAATTCCTCAGCATGGAGATAGAGCTTGTGTGAGCTCCGGTAGAGCGGGCAGCTGCCCTCGGGAAGAAAAGGTTTGCAAAAGAATTGTGTTTCGAGTTTTGCTGTTGGAGTGGCGTTGCCGCGGGCCTCTTCAGCCGCTGTGCAAGGCTTGCTTGCATTTGTGCTGGGGCGTAGCGCAGGGCCGCGTGGCAGGCTTTACACAAGGTGGTTTTACTTGTGCGTTTTGTAAAAGCTGTTGAAGTCGAGCCTCGTGCAAAGGTTGGTGAGGTGCGAGTGATACTCGCCATGCGTTGCCTCACGGATAAGGTCGTCCATGAACTGCTGCAGCATCGTGTCAAACGTCGTCTCGGAGCGCTTTATCATCTGGCGGTAGCTTTCCTGGGTGACAAGCGTCACAGCATGTCGCTCGCGAGCCGCGATGCGCGACTGGCGAAGCTCTCTGGGAGACTTGTCGCTCGGGCGAGCTCGCCGCGTGTTCTCGCTTGCAGCGCGAGTCTGCGACGACGATCCCGCGGCGGCGGCGGCGGTCCCAGCCGAGTCCACGCCTGCAGGCTCCGCAAACTGGTCGGTGAACTTTGAACTCTGCGCGGCGAAGAGGAGGCAGGTCGTCATAATCTTGGAGAGGGTTTTGAGCAAGCCCTGGTGGGTCAGGAGGCACTCGCGAAGGCACGTGTCCAGAAACTCCGAGTGGTGCTTCATGAGCTCGTCGACAGTTTTCACGCTCGCAAGCTTGAGCTCGAGCTGGTGCCAGCGCGGCTCCAGCACCTCGACGGTGCAGTACCACTCGTAGTTGGTGAGAAAGAGGATCATCCTCTGGCGCAGGCAAAACTCGGGCCCGAGAGCGGAGCGCAGGTTGAGCTCTTTGGTGGTCTGGTGCGAGAGCCATGTGGAGCAGAGCTGGCGCTCGACGTGCTTGCAGAAGAAGAGGTGCCTGAAAATGAGCTGGTACTTTGTGAGCGCCTGGCGGGAGAGGACGAGCGAGAGGGGCCAGCGCACTTTGATGTCGAGTGTGAAGGCGTCCACGCCGTGCAGGCCGCTCGGATCCTGCTCCTTGAGCCCCCCATGGTGCAGCGATGATGTCGTGAGCGCGTCCGCATGGGCCATGGCCGAGTCGGTGAGCTCGGCGCCCGCGAACTGGTGGATGGCCTCGACGTGCTGAATGAGCGCGTACGGAACGAGCTCGCACGTGAGATCTTCTTGAAACGGGTCGTTGACATTGCGGCTTCGGAGGCACATTTCGAGGAGAGACTGGAGGCGAGTCACAGCGATGCTCTTGACCGGTTTCTGCAGCTCCTCGTTAGCGATGTCCATGAAGTGAACGAAAAAGTCGCCCTGGTCAAGGAGAAAGTAGTGCTTGAGAGAGCGCAGGCGCGCCACAAGCTTTTCCTCTTCGAGCAGGAGCGACAGCAAGGTCTGCGACGCAAAGTCGTGCGCGCGAGAGACGATCTGGTCGTAGGCGTGGCTCTCGTCGCTGTAAGGAATGCGTTCCTCGCAGTTGTTGCTGACCCAGCGCCCGCACTCGCGCACCACGTTGAGATACTTGCCCGTCGTGAGGATTTTCTCCGCGATGCGCGCCAGGAAGAAGGGGACGTGTGTCAGCGCGCCGGAGCTGGTGCCGGCTTCCGAGGCGTCGAGCATGGACTTGAGCGGGGCCGACACGGTCCGCGTCGAGCGGTCCGCAGAGCGCAGCGTGTATCGCGAGTCCCAGTACCGAGCGTTAAAGTCGTCGCGGAGTGTCTTCTTAGAGGCCTCTTCGTCGACGCAGACCATGAACTCGTCATATGGGTCGCGAATGACGCCGTGGTAGACCCAGAGCTCGAGCATCTCGAGGTATGGCACGGTGGCGCGCTGGACGAGGTAGTGAAACACTGACCGCGCCTTGGCGTCCCCACCTTTGGCGGCCAGGGCGTGCACGGCATTGAGGAGTGCGCCCCCCGTTGCTGTGCCTGCCTTGCTTGCCACGAGCGCCAGGATCTCGAGCGTGCGCATCGAGGGCTGGACGTAAAACCACAGCTTTTGGATCGTGAGCCGGCCAATCTGTTGCTGGTGTTCGAGCTGCGCCAGAAGCACCGTGTACTCGTCCACGAGCTCGCGCATCGCCGCCGAGAGCGCGTGAGAGACTCGGCCAAACTCGGATCGCTCGCGGCGCAGGATAAAGTTCTCAGTAGCCACAAAGTTGCCGCAGAGCGGGAGCATCCTCTCGGCGAGGTGGACCAGGGCCCTGTCTTGCACGAGGTCCTTGTTGACAGACCAAGCCGTGCCCCGCCCGCCGGGGACGCAGATGAGTTGGTCGCTCTCCACGCCCTGCATTGCGAAAATGAGGTTGTCGACGAGCTGCGCTTCCAGCTCTTGTCGACTCAAAAGGCTGGCCTGGGCCTTGGCGTCGGCGACGGCCTCGGCGTCCTGCTGGCCGCGATAGTTGCCAGGGCGGGCCGCGTTTTCGTCGCAGGCGCATCCGACGAGCAGTGGGCGCTGGCGGGCCCAGAGAGGAAGAAATGGCGCCGGCGTCTTGACAAGGGACCACTCGCAGCTGACAGTCTGCGGCGGGACGCGACTGAGCCGCAGTTTGCCGCGCACGCAGCTCAGGAAGAGCGAGTCGGCGTGCAAGCTGCGGAGCAAGACCGCGTCGGAGGAGCGCACCACCACCGGGACTTCGCGCTGGTTGGGCGTAAGGTGGCTGCGGGACTTTACGCTGTAGCCCAGCTCAATCGCGCGCTTGCCCATGCGGGCGGTCGAAGCCGCGATGCGGCGCTCGCGCTCCTCGACGCGCTCCGCGCTGCCGCTCTTTACCTCGACTATCGTCCAGTGCTCGCGTCGGCCTGCGACTTTGCGCTTGGCGCCAACCTTCCACTGCGTCTCTAGCGCAGTCCTCGAGGCCTCGGCATCAAAGTCGGCCAGGAGGTCGTCCGCGGCGTTCGATTCGTCAGAGTCCGAGTCTGAGAAGCCGGCTTCCTCAAGCGCAGCCAGTCCGGCCGAGCTGGCGTCCTCGTCCCTGTTGAAGACGCCAAGGTACCTGCCAGACGCGCGCGAGAGAAGCGAGACCGTGTCTCCGTGCTTGATGGCGCCCGAGTGCGTCCGGAGCTGGGTTGGCATGATGACGAATTCGCACGCCGGCTCTGTTGGGTTGCCGCTCACGACGCCCGCAAGGGGCCGCGATGCGGGGACCTGGGAAAGGCTAGAGTATGTGCTAGAAACCGAGGCGGAACGCGCCTTTCGCCCCCCCCCACCTCCTGTGCCGGCTCGCCCAGCGGCGCCCTCTCCGCCGAAAGACGCGCCAAGCATAGACGTCGAGCCTCGGAACGACCTGTTCAGCATGGCTTTGGGCTTGCGCTTGCGCTGTGAGATTGCGATGCAGGCCCCCCGGTGTGAGCGTAGCACGACGCGGTCTTCAAAGCACAGCACCGCTGGATCGGCCGCGAACTGCGCGTCCAGCTCGCTGTCGTCTGCAACGTCAAAGTCGCTTGAGCGGAGGCTTCGCGCGGCGCTCGCCCGGCTTGAGCTCTGCGCGGTGTACGACTCGAGGGCGCGGCGCGTTTCCGAAAAGGGCGAATCTGGCCGGGATGCGATCCCAGGCGGGTCTGGGAGGCGCCCTGATAGGTGGTCGACCTGGCGCAGGCGCGCCGGGCCGCGGCTTGAGCTTGCAAAATCAGACGGCGCGGCCCCGCCCAGCTCCTCGTCGTCGTCTTCGTCGTTATCGCCATCGTCGTCGCTCCCGAATTCACCGCTGGTCGCCTCTGCACGGCGGAGATCGTCATATGGGCCACGCTGCGCACGCTGCGAGAAGTCCCCGGGTCTTGGGACGCGCTTGTGGGCCGATGTCCTTGCGCCGGGCTCACCGGCTTGGCCATCGGTCTTTTCGTAGAGCAAGCGCCGCGAGTCCGGCGAGAGGACGTCCTCCATTGTGAGGTCGCGCAGATGGCCTGGGGTGTGGCTCGACCGTGGCGCCCCGGCGCGTCTTTCGCCAAGCACCTGCGGCGTCCGCGTGGTCCTCATCCCAGCCTCGACATTGACTCGCGACAGCTCCGAAAGGAGCTCTTGAACATCTTCATCCGCCTCATCCATCCTGCGCTACAGCGCAGCCGACCGCGCAGCGTACGTCTCGTCTGTATGGCTGGCTCGAGTGGCTGGTTGACTGAATGTCCACCGAGTCGTGATTGAGCACCAACGAAACCCCCTTGCGAGCAGACCGCAAGGCCTCGAGCCGAGACCTCGCGCCCGTGCCCGTGCCGTGCCGAGCCCAAGTTGTCCGCCTTGCGCCTCCTCGTCTTCGTCGCCGCCTGCCGAAGGGGGTCTGCTCGCCTGGCGGTTTGGGTTGATTTTTTTTCGAATTGTTTTCCCGGAATAACTCGCGACAATGCATGCATGAGGTTTGGCCGGCGCTGGCCGAGATGCTGGCTGAGCTTGGCTGGCTGCGCGGATGGCCGGCTGGCGCGATGGAGGCTTATTAGTGTCGGCCGCGGCGGTCTTGCTCGATCGGACTCGAGTAGGTTCCGATTGGCGGTGAACCGGCTCTGCTGAAGCCGGCCCGCGCTCGGCTCGTTCGATTTTCAAGATCAACGAGCGTTTACAAAACATGTGATGGAAGA
>BLSG01000411.1:152379-162733 GCA_012862495.1 Thraustochytrium aureum | reverse complement strand
CGATTGATGATCATGATCGTCCGGAGTGCGGCCAAAATGGGCAGAAATCTGGGCCAAACTCGACAGAATTCACAGTTTTTGGACGCGCAGAGCCCGAACGGGGACGCGGACGGACAGCCAGGCGGAGGAGGCTTGCGCGGCGCGGGCAGGGCAGGGCAGGGCAGGGCGGGCGCGGCGACAAGCCCTGTGCATTGTCGCGCTTGGCGGCCGGCCGGACCAGGGACCTCGGACTGAGGCGCGGGTCGGTCTGCAACGGGGCCGCGGCGGGTGGCCGGTTTTCAAGGCGGTCGAGGACGCGCCAAGCCGCCCAAAGCTGCGACGGGCGCGGGGATGGCAAGGGTGAGCGAGGAGGAGCGCAAGCGCGTGAACGACGCTCGGCTCGAAGGGCGGCTGGACGATGCGTGCACGGAGCTAGTGCGGCTGGTCGGGGAGGCCTGCGTCGGGGTTGGGGCGAATAATGTCAAGGGCGCTTGTAAAGCGCTGCTCGAGGTCGGCGAAGCGCGGCGCAGCGAGCGGCTTGAGATGGCCTGGCTGTTCGACTCGCTGGGGAATGTGATTCAACGGCAGTCGAATTGGCGCGCCGAGGAGGGGACCGAGGTTGCGGGCGGCAGCGCAAGCCCCAAAGCGGTCACAGGTTTTGCTGATGCGCTCGAGCTGGTGCAGCTCGGACTAAAGTTACGACGCGCCTGCCTCGACGAGGACCCGCGCGACGACGGGCTGAAAAAGCTCGTGGCCCGGTCGCTGTCGTCGCTGGCGATGCTGTACCACGCACGCAGCATGCTCGACGAGGCAGATGCGGCTCACCTGAGCGCGCTCGAGCTGTACAGCGAGGTCCCTTTGCGGGCAAAGAGCACACGAATCATAGCAGAGCATGGGCATGGTGGGGCGGCGGGGCGGGCGCCTGGATTCGGAGCTGTGCTCGGCGAGGGGGAGTCGCCTGGGAGCTCGGCGAGCGTGGAGCGTTCTGCTCTGTTTCCCGCGAACGACCAGGATGGTAGCAAGATGTCCCCTAGCGGCGAGAGTACAGACGGAGGGCTGGCAGATTGCGAAGAAAGCGAAGCCGACGCAGACCTCTCGGACTGGAAAGCGTTCATGGCGACACGGCTGGAGGCCGTCGAAGAGCAGCTCAAGACCTCTATCCTCAACGCGGCGCTCGCCGCCGCAACGAGGGCAGCTAGCGGCGGGTGGGCCTCGGCGGGCAGCGCGAGCGGCCAGTCGGGCTCAAGCCAAGGTGTTGGGTTTCCCGGGGGGCTAGCCGGGCTGTCCACGCGCGCGGTGGCGCACGGGGACCGCGCATACGGCGCGGCTGGAGCGGGCCTCGCCGCGAAGGGTGACCTGCAGCAGGACAGGAGGCCGACCATTGGGAGCTTTGGTGGAGCCGCGTCCGTTGGCGAGGGATCCTCCTTTTACGGCGATATGGGTGAGCTTGGGTCTGGCCGAGCCCGGCTCGTCCTGGTGCACGAGCCGGAAGACCTCAAGGGGGACTCGATGCGTATTGCCCCGCTGGACGTGCAAAACACCGCCGAGGCGCAAGAGGAGGCCGAGGCGCAGGAGGCGCGCCGGGCGATGGCCGCCGCCCGAGAGCGCGACGCGAACAAGGAGCACGTGCCAAGCGAGATCTGCCTCGATCCAGCAGAGCAAGACGTGGTCCACTTTGGGCGGCAGACGTACGAAGACGCAGTCAAGCTGTTCCGGACGCGCGCAAGCGGAGGTGGCCGCGCCTCGCAGCGTCGCGTTGGGTTTGTGCGGCTGGACAGCACCTCCACGGACAGGCAGATCAGCAGGCGTCACGCACAAATCAAGTTTTCGTGCGTGCATCAACTGTTGCAGCACCCAGGGGATGGAGAGGTGGACAGCAACGCGGGCGACAGTGCCGAGGACGCCGAGGACGCCATGCGGGAAGTCGTGTCCAAGTACTCTACTTCGCGAACGGACCAAACAAGCGCGAACGGCGCGGCAGCGTCTCCGTTCTCGCCCAATGCGGACCTCAGTGGCACGCACGAGCTGGCCTGGGTGATTCGCGACTTGGAGAGCACGAATGGCATCCTTGTGAACGGCGTGCGTGTGCAAGAGTACCCGTTGCGACACGGGGACATTGTTTCGTTCGGCGGGGCCAACCACGTCGCCTTCGGGGCGGCCGTGCTGACGCACAAGCGGCGCCCCGTGAACTCTGTGTTTGTGTACAGGTTCGAGACGGGCTTGGTGCCCGCCCACATCATGGGGATGAGGTTGCCGAGCTTGCCGCCGATTCACGTTGGCTCGGGCGCTCGCCCTGGGCAGTGGACCGCTGCTGCGCTTTCGCAGCATGACGATAACCCGGCCCTGGACAACAGTGCAGGAGCGCGCTCGCCGCTTGGCCAGTTTGTGCAGGCGTTTTTGCAGCACGGCCTGGGCATTGCGTCTGGCGCCGAGGGCTTTGCTGGGCGGCTCGGCATAGCAGAGCTGGAGCGCCTGCACTTTCACCTTCTGTTTATGTCTGTGGAGGCAGTGCTGTTTCCGGATCGTGTTGCGCGCCTCACCGCGCAGACGAACGCGGCTGCCGAGATGGCCGAGTCGGTTCGTCGGAGCGCGGCCATGCACCAGTGCGCGTTGGAGTCTGGCATCCCATACATGCAATGGGGTAACTGGCTGCGCCTGCGATTCACTCAAAACGGGTTTTGAAAATGGCCTGGCAAGAAGGCTGCGTGGCGCTTGGGCTGTTTGTGGGCCGTGTGGGTCGCTCAGTCGGTTCGCGCGGGTTGGCCTTGGCGAGCAGAATCGCCTCCGCTTTGCGGCAGAGGAAGGTGGCAAGCGTGGCTGTTTCGCGAAGTACCCTGGAGTATTCTGTTCATACCGGTAGTTTGCGTGTTCTGTTCTGCTTTCAGGGTGTCCAGCTCGCCGTTGCGGCGTCGTTGTCGAGTCGGGCAACCCGTTGTCGAAAGCCGCGGCGACACTTTTTAAAAATTAAATCGGCCTTGGACCGAATGGGCGACGACAGCGGCTGCGAAACACGAAGTGCGGTGCGAGCGGCCCAGAAAGCGCGCTGGCAACACACGAGCAGCCCCGCCCCACGCCTGCTGCCCAAGCTCCCCCTCTGGAGGAGGAGCTGAGCTGAGCAGGCGCGCCTGTGGCAGGGCGGGCGCGCCCCGAGGCGCCTTCGAACAAACAATCGAATCTGCGCAGCGGCAGCGCGCGATCGGCAGGGCTGAGCCGCTGCCGCAGCCGCCCGCAAATCCTCGAAGCCTCGACCCGCCTGACCAAGGTCGGTCAGCTCTTGACGACCAAAAACAACCTTTTTTTTTTCTTTTTTTTTGTGCGAAAAAGTTGCGTTTGCGACAAACTTTCAGATTGATGGACCTGGGCGACAAACCGACCCTTGCAGCGCGTTCTGAGCCGACAAGTTTCCAGGACGCCGCCGCCTCCGAGTCGTACCTCCTCCCAGATCCCGGCCAGGATCCAGTGTTCGGGACGTGGCGCGATTGTCGAGCGCAGCCCCGCGCGTATGATCTTTCTTTCTAGATTAGAGTCGCTGCTTGCTTGCTTCCTGGCGAGTGGAGCACACGCAAGCACGCAAGCGCGCAAGCACACACCCGGGCCGCGAGGAACTGGAGCGGCGGTGCTCCCTTTGTAGACGAAGCGAAGGAGCGACAAGCAAGGAGGATCCTCCTTGCAAGTGGCTTGCGGTCGATCGCTCCGCTCCTTGCACGGCCGCCCCTTGCACCGCACCGTGAAGAGCAGGTAGTCAGCGTAAGGTAAGGTAGTGGGTAAGTACTCAGGTACTCAATTTTGGTTTTTGCAAGTGCTCGTACTCGCCCTGCAAGTCAAGCGGCACTGGCGACGACACGCGCCAGCGCGCAATCACGTCCAGGTGGCGCTACGTAGTCTGCTTGAGTGGGTAGGTAGCCTGCTCGAGCAGGTAGGTAGTCCACTCACACCGGTACTTGGAGCCACACGGCGAGAGCCACGCGCAAGAATTGTACCCGAACGCTCGCCACAAGATACCATCCGTGTTGCCAATTTCGCGGGTTTTCTCGATGCAGTCCACGACACTGCACCCCCAGCTTCCCCGACTGGACGCCGAGTACTTCACCCGTTCCATCCTCCTCCCGCGCCGCACCTCAGGGCCCGATGGGAACTCCCTCGCTCTCGATCAAGAAGCATGCGCACGCCAAGCGGTTGAGGCGGTTGAGGCGGTTGAGGTTGTCATCGCAGGCAGCCTCTTTCTTGCAGGGGAGCAACGGCGCGGTGACGCTCTGGCGACGCTCCAGCACTTCACCGTGTGCTGCCCGCACCAGAGCACGTGCGCTCCACACCGCCGCAGACATCCCTGTCTTGAATCGAAAACGAAAGCGAACTTCTCCGACAAAAGCAGATTCCTAAAGTAACAAGTTTTGTTTCTGTCCGCCCGTCGGGTGGGGCTCGGCCACACCTGGCCTCGTGGAGTGCGGACGGATGCGCTTGCTTTCCTTTCTTCCTTTTCCTTCAAGATTGGATCCTCTGCATACGATAAGAGGGGCTGGATACCACTCCACTTCGCGTTCGTTCCTTCGTGCGAGCGGCGGCATACTTTTGCCACTCGTCTGCCGCGCAAACTTGAATTCATTCATTCATTCATTCATGCAGAACAGAACAGCTCCCCTGCCAGACCGACGGAAAAGCAACGAGAACAACACCAGGCAGGAGGGAGGGGTCCGAATCAGGCAGGAAAAACGTGCGCCGCGGTGAGAAAATAGTTGCCTGCCCCGGACCAAGTCAAAATCACGCGGACAGAGTCTCCTTTTGCATCGTTGCAACAACTGGCGCGCTGGAGGAAAGGAAAGGACAGGAAAGGACAGGAAACGACAGGAATTGAAGAGCGAGCGAGCGAGCGAGCGAGCGACACGCTGCGACACGCTGCGACACGTCGCGTCGCGTCGGGCCGCGGCTTGCCGCACGGCGTTGGCTGCTGTGCTGGGAGGAGTAGGTAGGCAGGTGTCCGGCAACGTGCGGCAGGCCGTCCGTTCCTGGATGCCGTTATGAAATGTACATGCACGCATACGTATGGATGTGGATGGATGGATGGATGGATGGGCACCTCCGGTGTGTCAGGATTTCACGTGACGGGACCGCGGCCACCCAGACAACCGACCACCAATCGCATCGCTCCGATCCAGCGCATGGTGCTTGTCGTCGCGAACGCAGCCCGCCAGCTCCCCGGACGACAGGACGACAACGACGACTCCAACCGAATCGTCCTCACGCAAGCCCTCGCTCCCTCTCTCCCGCCCGCCCGCCCTCCGAGTCCGGCGGTGAACGAGCCCGTAGAGGTGCGACTTCTCCTCACACGGCTTATTCCCACCGCTCAAGACCCTTAGCAATACTGCACAGGGCCGGGGCCGGTTCGGGGTGCGTTGGCTCAAGAGATGCTCCCGTTTGCCGGCGGCCTGCGATTGGCTGGCTGGCTGGCTACAGGGGCGCACACCCCTTCCGCGAGCAGGCCGAGCCCTCCCCACCTGCCAACCAACAACCAACCTCGGCGCATTTGCGTCAACATTGCGCGAGGCGGTGCGAAGGCCAATCAGCCGCGGCGCAGGCGGCGACGCGGAGCCCGTGCGTCTTGCTGGAGATTGCCGAGAGCTTGCTTGATGGACTGATCCGCGTGTATGAACGAACGCAGGAGGGAAAGCGGGGCCAGCACCGGCCGACTCGTTCGCATGACAGTGGCGGGCGTCGGTTTTGTCGCTGCGCAGCGCTCGAGTTGCAGCGCTCGAGTTGAGCGGGGTGGAGGGTCAGAAAGCGCTCGACTGGCTTTCTCTCGCCGTCTGTTCACGCAATGTACACATGGGCACCGGCGAAGATTCCAAACGAGCTGGTTTTGTGTTTATCACCCCGCCCTTTGCGTCGAGTTTGCCTCATGGTGCGTACTCACTCTACTCACCGTGCCTGCCTGGCTCTGAGGCTGGCGGCTCTGCGCGAGCCAGATTTGCCCCTCTCTCTCTCGAGGGAGAGAGCAGGCAAGGACGCCTACCTACACCGGCAGGTGCGACAGCAGTCAGAACCCTGTCGGCGAAGAGTACGCGTGCGGCTGGCTACTCCCTACCCATCAAACTCCAGATTACTCTGCTCTGCGCTCTCGTGGGGCTGTTCAGGGCTCGTCGGGGTAGGAATACCTACCTCACTCCTCTCGCCCCGCTGACGCGCGATTGCAACAAATCAGAGCTTGGCGTCATGGTCCGAAACGTGCAGACGAGTGTGACGACGGCCGTTCTCAAAGCCACCGGCCGGGCTGAAAAGCGCCGCCGCTCAAGCGGCCCGCCGCATCCGCGTCGCATGATTGATCCTCATCGTCCATCCGTTCGTTTGAATTGAATGGATTGCACACTGGCACACTGCGCCATCACCGCCGCGTGCAGGAGGCGTGCGTCTCTGCCTCGAGCCGGACCTCACCAGGGCCGCGTTTTTGCTGTTTTTTCTCGTGTTTCTTGCGAAATCAACCGCTCGCGAGCTGGTGCGCGCTCGCGAAAGAAAGAAAGAAAGGAAGGAAGGAAGGCTGGCTGCCCGGCGGCCTCAGCCAGCGCGGCCTCAACTCGTCGTCGCCTTCAGCCGGCCTGCTGCAGCGGCTCTGCAGGGGGTGCAGGGGAAGCCGCTCATCCCAGTGGCGGGCCGCCGGAGCACTGCGCCAGCTCCTCTGCAGCGGACGAGGCGAAAGCGCACACCCGGTTCGATGAGGGGGGGGTTGACAGTTCGCGGGCATTCGTGTGAGGCGCCTCACAGCCGTTCGCTGCCCACTCAGGGACTGCGGCGTTGCGTTTCTCGTCGGCCGAGACCATCGTGGCAGGCACAAAACATGCACCAAGCGGCACGGTCCGCGACGGAGGCGAGCGACGAGGAGGGGCTCGATCGAACCCCTGCTGCCCCGAGTGCCTCGAGAGTAGCGGGCGCCTGCCTGTCACCGGTGACGCAAGGCCGCGTGAGGAGTAGAGTACCATGATGAAGTATGTGCAGTAGCAGCAGCCTGGTGGCATTCCCACCCGGAGCCCATGGAGAGCTTGCCGAGGGCTGCGCCGCAGCTCCTGTGAGGGGGAAGAAGAAGGAAGCGGCACCTGCAGAGCCTGCCTGCCTGCCTGGCGTGCATGTGATCCACCGATCGTTTCGATGTTCGGAAGTACTCCCTCTAGAGGTGTCAGTGGTGCTTGGTATGATGAGTCAACAACTTGAACCGTGAGGATGACGCCCGTACGCGCGCGTGGCGAGGCGAAACGGCCCCTTTCCTCGAGGCGGCGTTTGTTTGCAGCCTGCTCGGGGGCAAAGAGGATTGACGACACTAGAGTACCTCACTGTCACGCCAACCGGTCGGTGGCCCAATGCTACCCCTTGCCAGCGACGACACTTTCAGAAGCGCGAGAAGCGACGTGCAGGCCAATGCCCTGTCGTTTCGTTTCGGCGCGATCGAGACCTGCTGGCGTGCGCTGCAAGTGAGGTAGCAGAGTACAGTACAAGTCTGAGTGAATCTCCAAGTCATCACAAACAACTCGAAAAACCCGCCTGGGGCGCTCCGTGGCACTCACTCGTGGCATTCGCTGGCATTCAATCATTCACTTGCATGGTGGATGTTGGAGCAATTCGTTCCGAGTCCTCCATGGGATCCTTGCTTTCCGTTCCCTCTCCACCCTGAGCTGCGAGCCAGAGTTCGCACTACTTACCTCCTTCCCCCTCTGCGTCCTGGCGCCTCCGTGTACTCGAACCGTACTTGGTTCTCCCCTTCGAAAGAAGTAGGTATGCCGGCCGGTATGCTGCGCTTCCTGGCCGCAAGACCACACGGCGGCGCGCCCTCAGAGGCTGCTTCTTCCTCCTCCCTCCCCTCCCCTCCCCTCTCCCCCTCTTCTCCTCTCCTCTCCCCTTTGTGGCATTCGTTCGTTCGAGGAGCCCCTCGCCTGCCAGTGCCCCGCCACGATTCTCGCTCGTCGCCTGCACGTGGCGGGCGACCAGCGCGACGCGAAAGCAGCGCACAAGCAAACAACCGAACACGATTGAGTGATTTGATTGATTGATTGATTGATTGCTGCTCGTTTGCTCGGCTGGCGGGCACGGGGCAGGCCCGCATCGGAATGGCGTACTGCTCAGGCCGAGAGGGCGAACGAAACACCAGCAACAGCAACTTGATTGAACGAGCACCACCACCACCACCACCGACGGTCCAAGGAAGGCGAGCGTTGGCGCCGCGATGCGGATCCCAAGCCATCCGTGCTTGCTTGCTTGCTTGCTTGCTTGCTTGCTTGCGTGCGTCCGTGCGTGCGTGGGGGCGGGCGGGCGGGCAGGCGGGCGGGCGTGCGTGCGTGGCGTGCGTGAGAGGTGCACGGACAGGCCTGATGCAGGATCCCGCTGGGCGAAGAGACGCGATGTCGTAAGTGGAATGAATCGCGTCGGGCAGAGCGCGGAGTGAGTACAGACTGCAGCGTGCGGTCGTGAGGCCTCCTACGCCTTCCATGCTCCTTCCTTCCTTGCTTCCTTCCTCCTTCCTTGCTTCCTTCCTGCCTTCCTTGCTTACTTCCTTCGTTTCTTGCTTACTTCCTTCGTCAGGAGAACACTAGGAGGCGAGCAGCCTCAGGCCCCCTCTGTTCGCCGTTGGTCACATACGATGTGAGGCGTAGACGTACGCTTGTGAGGGAGCCGGCCGAGAGGCGCGGGAGGAGGAAGGGGCGAGGAGGAGGAGGAGGAAGGGGACGCAGTGAGTGAGTGAGTGATTGGGTGAGTGAGTGAGTAGGGTGAGTGAGTGAGTGAGTGAGCGGGCTCGTGGGTGGGTGGGTGGAGGCCGTGTGGCAGCTGCAGGAGCTGCAGGAGCAGCAGCCGGTGATCGATCTCCAGAGGCGCCGACTGGGCTCTCTGGTTGGTCTGTCATCCGCATCGGCAAACTCCCGTCCGCCGGAAGTAGAGTGTTGTTGTTGTGTTGCTGGGGCGAGTGGGTGGTACGACCCGTCGGCGTTGTATTTTACCCCGCCACATCCTGCATGCCAGCAGTACCGCAGCCGCGAATACGATACGCAGGCTATTACCAACGGCAGCATTCAGGCTGGCACAGCCCCTGGAGCAAATCCCCAACCCGCGAGCAGAGTGCGCTGCGCCAAGGCGCCAACCTCGGCCCCAGACACGATTCCTTGATTGCATTGAGCTCTCCTGCGCAAGGTGGCGCCGCCCAAGCCGAACACCTCGGCGTGCCAGAGGCATGTTTGTCACGAGCCGGGCCCCTGCCGCGCACGCGTTCGGGGCCATGGACAACCTCGCCAAGCAGCAGGCGCGGATGCGCGACAACGAAAACCAGCGCGTTAATGGGACCGCCGACCTGCACAACGTCACCCTCGAGCAGCTCGCAAAGCGCCGCAAACTGGAGGGCCCTCTGCCTGCCTCGTCAAACCCGCAATTCGCACCTGGGCTCCCAGTCGCTCCCGCAACCCGCGACGGCAAAACCACCAAGAGCAAGCACGCGGGCAAGCGTTGCCGCCATCCGGGCTGCGAGAAATTCTACCGCAGCGGCTCGCGCTTCTGTGTCAGCCACGGGGGGCGGACGCCGCTGTGACATGGACAAGTGCAGCAAGAGCGCCCAAGGTTCAACCAAGTATTGCTCTGCGCACGGCGGTGGGCGCCGCTGCCAGTTCGAGGGGTGCAACAAAGGCGCTCGCGGCCGCTCCGACTTTTGCATCTCGCACGGGTCGCAGATCTCGCGGCATGTCAATAGTCAAGCGGCGAGGTACCCGACGAGCGACCCTTACGTGACGCCAGGCTCGCTCAGCCACGTGCCACTCAAGCCGACCCCATTCGGATCCCTCAACCTCAACGTTGCCGCAGCCGCTGCAGCGGCGGTTTCTTCTCGCTCGTTCGTGCCAGGCTTCTCGCCCTCGTCCTCGCTCTTCGCCTCTGACAAGCGATCACCGCTCGAGAGCTTTGGAAGCCTCTTGTGCAGCAGGCAGCTGTCGTCGATGCTTTGTTCAAACCCAACCGAGGCGATGCTCTCCGGCCCGAGCTCGCCGCTGTCCACTTCGTCGCTGAAAACCAGCCTTTTGGGATCGCGTTCGAGTCCATCAAGTCCTCCCGGCGGCTCGTCAGCGCACAGCGCGCCGCTCATGCGCCTCATCGAGCAGCAGGACGCGATGCGCCTCCACCAAGGGCACCCGCGCTTTGCGCCCATGGACGCTCGGCGGATGGCGGAGGCGGCTGCCGGTGCTGCTGGGATGCGAGCCAGTGTCAACCAGAACGAGCTGATTCGCCAGTTTCTGGCCAGCAATCGCTTCTCCAACCACTCCAGCTAGAGCGCGGTCTCTTGGTCTGCCCCATAACCTGCCTTGGACTCACTCTACCAACCCCTGCCTGCCTGCCTGCCCTGATCTCGTACCGCGCTTTT
>BLSG01000411.1:137952-149479 GCA_012862495.1 Thraustochytrium aureum | reverse complement strand
CATGGCGAGGCGCACGCTGCTTATGGTTAGGGGCGACCACGCGGGCCCCTGCTGCTCCTGGCTCCACTTGCCGGGCCCGAGCAGCCCTCCAAACTGCGGCAGCGCGCTGGCCACGGCGAGAACGACCTCGCTCACAACGGTTCCAGAGGGCCCTGTCACGACCACGCTCGTGTCGCCCAGCAAGACGCACCGCAAGATCGCGAGGAGCCGCTTGCCGCCGCCGAGCCAGCGGCAGGCCTTGACGAGCGACGTTGGCCCGCAGACGCTCGCCAACGGCCGCTGCGGCCCGCCGCCGTCGCCCGCCAGCGCGCGCTCCACGGCCTGGCACAAGCGAGCCAGCGCCTCAAACCTGGCCTCTGCGGGCTCCGTCCACAGAACCTCCTCAGCGCGCGCTTCCAGCAGCTTGCGCACCATGTAGAACGCGGCGCAGTCCGTCAGGACGCACACCGCGCGCTGCGTCTTGTTCCGCTCCGCGCGCTCGTCCTCCACCTGCCTGAAGCACGACACGCCCGCCACGATCCGCGGCGCTTGCCGCACCACAAAGTACGCAAACCCTTCGTCCGCGCCATCCGACCTGTCCGGCAGCGCCAGGAACGGCACTCGCGTCAGGACCAGCTCCGCCAGCCCAGCGTCGCCAGCGTCGAACGGCAGGCCTTCTCCAGCGGGCCACCTGGACTCCAGCGCGGGCCCTTGCCGCACGTGGAACTCCACCACGGCGCCCACCACCTTCGCCGCCATCGCCCGCGCGCCCGCCCGCGGCCTGCCTGCCTGCCTGCCTGCCTGCCTGCCTGCCTCCCTTCCTTCCTTCGTTGGGGGTCTGCCCGCCCGCGTTCTCTTCTCCTCCTCCTCCTCCTCCTCCTCCTTGTCCTCTGCTCTGCTCCTCCTCGACCCCAGGCGTACATCGAGGGAAATGCTCTCGCACTCAGCTGCAGCCCAATTGGGGCGAGAGCGTGTTACGAGGATGAAAATACAGGGAACTGCCGCAGCCTCCCGCCGCCTGCTAGGGCGTTTACCGAGGAACAATGCGCTGCGCTTGGCATCTGGACGACGAGTCCGCTTGCTCGCTAGTAGAGCGTGGTGGGAGGATGAATCGGCACCACTCGGCCGCACCGCGTCCGCTCTCTTCCCAGGCGTTTCACAAGGATTCCTCTAGGGTACTCGGCCGCTCTCCAAAGTAGTATTCCAAGGTGTTTACCGAGGATGATAGAGCCGTGCTCTGTCACCAGGCCCCTGACTCTGCTAAGGCGCTCACCGAGGGTCACCTAAGCCCACTCTGGCGTACGCGGAGAGGACTTCTCCAGGCGCTTAACGAGGAGGTGCGGCGCGGCGAGTTGGAGTGTGGCTGGCAGACGCGAGACGCGCAGGCGGAGGAGGGCGGCGCGGAGGAGCAGGACTCTGGCGCACGCGTGCGCGCTCGACTGGTTGCTTGCGCGTGGAAGTCCGACCCCTGGGCCCGCGTCGCGGTGCGCTGCGGTGCTGCGGAGGGCGAGCGCGAGGCGGCGAGGATGATTCAGGGTCCCGGCCCCAAGAAGCTGATCGGCACCGTGGTGTCGACCAAGATGCAGAAGAGCGCCGTGGTGAATGTGCAGCGGATTGTGCGCCACAAGCTGTACGAGACCTCGGTGAAGAAAGATAAACGGTACATTGTGCACGACGAGGCCGAGATGGTCACGGTCGGCGACCGGGTGCAAATCCAGGCGTGCCGCCCGATCAGCCGCAAGAAGCACTTTATGATCACGCGCGTCATCAAGCCCATCAGCGGCGGCGAGCCCTTTGATGTGGAGCCGCTCCCGCCGCTCCAGCGCATGCTGGAGAAGGCCGAGGCGGACGCCAAAGCCGCCGGCAAGGAGTCTCCTCTCGCAGCTTAGTTATCAACGATCTCTCTAGTTTCCCTTGGACGTCGGACGGCGCGGCCCCGCCGGACGCGAGCGCCCCCATTGCGCCCCCCGCAGCGCACCTAACGATGCGTCGGCGACCTGTTGCGCCAGCGCACGGCCGCGAGAACCGCCGTCGCCGCGCCCCGCATGTCAATCCGCGACAGGATCGCCTGCGCAGCGTCAACGCGCTCCAGGCACCGCGTGCTGGCCTCGTCAATCCTGTCAAGCGCCGCCTCGGACAACTCGAGCCGATCGAACGCCAGACCCTCGCGCTTGATCGCGCGCAAGTGCTTCTCGAGCGCGCGGTACGCCGTGTGGATCTTGCCCTCCGTGCAGAGAAATCGGTGCGTCACCCTGAGCGTCACGCCAACGTCCTCCTCCTCCTCGATGAGGCCGTAGTCAAAGTTGTCGTACTGGCTCACTGCGTTTGCCGCACCGGCGCCGCCCGGCACGCCGCCCTCCGGCTCGACCAAGCTGGCCGCGGCAACGACAAGGGCGTGCAGCTGGTGCGTGTCGCGCAGGAGCTTGGCCAGAATGACGCGGAACGGCCCAAGCGCCGCCTTCCGCTTGTTTTGCGCGGCCGCCGCGGCCAGCTCCTGCACCCGCTCGCCCAAGACGAGCAAGACGCGGTCGTACGTGTTGCACAAGCGCTGCGCCTTGCTTGCAACGCCCTCCGCTCGCGGGGCCGCTGCGTCGCTCGCCGTGCGCACGCTCAGACCTCTGTCCGCAGCGCCTCCTCCACCCACAGTCAGCGCGACGCCCCGCCAGGAGCAAGCCCTGTCGGCCCCAACGACACCTGGCCACTTACCGTCGATTCGGCATCACGTCGCTCCCTGCGAGCCGCGACCCGCGCGGTGCAAGCTGTGAAACTGTCGCGTCCTGCGAGGCCCGGCGCTGCGCTGTGTCACTCCCCGAAATCGACAAGTCGTACTGCTGCATTTTGAACGCGGTTGGCGACCGCGGCGCGCTCCTCTCGAGCAGCTCGCGGCTCGAGCGCCTCTGCAGGTCGTCGCGCATGCTGTCGGACGCATCCACCAGGCGCGCATAGCTCCTTCGCGGCGCCTGCTTCGGCGGCAAGTACGTCCGCACCGAGTCAGCCAGCTCCCGCTCCTCCAGGTCTTCGAGCGCCCCGATCAGGCTCTCAGGTACAGCAGCCGCGTGCTCCATCGTATGCGACCGCGCGGCCCCGTCCAAGGCCAGACCTGCGCCCCGCGCCCTGCGAGGCCGCCTGCAACAACGAATGCCCAGATCTGTGCGCGACCTCGCGCAAATCGAGCGCTTTGCCCGCCTGACTCCCAGACCCTCCCGCGAACGAGCCCCGGTATCGGTGCGCGAGCGCGCGGCGCCGCAGCCCTCTTCTTCGGGCCGCCGCCGACCTCTGCCCGAGCGCGAGAGCCCTTGCGCGTGTGGAGTGTCTGCAAGTTGGAATGGCGCGCCATTCTGCCTGGACTTGACCGTTTCGGGTCCCGGATTGCATACCTACAGCTCGGCAGGGCCCACGGCGCACGAGGGCGCGCGGCACGCTGCAGAGGACAAGCTAGCAAGGAAGAGTCGGCAGGGCCTGCCTGCGCCGCCCTCTGCTGTGCGGGCCCCTGGTTGAAGCGACTGGCTCCGGGGAAGGCGCGCCGCACGCCGACGACTGAGGGGCCTCACGGAAAATGCTCCGCACTGGCACCTTCAGCTTGACCGAGGTGGACGATGAGAAAGGCACGGCCCCCAAAGCGCTTCGCGCCGAGCTGGCTGAGACCGCTGAGGAGTTCGGCTGGCAGAAACGAGCTGCCAAAATGCACGAGGCGCTGGCCAAGCGCAGGCAAACCCTGTATGAAGAACCAGACGGCGGGACCCGCACCATGGACATCATGATGCTTCTGGACATCGACAAGGTCCCTGCGCTCCGCGACGAATTCGAGGGCAAAGCGGAGGGCCTCACGCAGGCCGAGTTTGTCTACGTTATGCTAAAGTATCTCAAGCACAGTGCCATGGCCGAGACGCAGCTCGTGTCGCAACTCTGCGAACTCTTCGCTCAAATTGACGTCAACGGCGATGGCACCATGGAGTGGGATGAATTCACATCGTTCATCGTAGACACGGGCAAGCTGGCCCAGGAAAACGAGCCCAACAGCATCCAGCGCTACTTCGCGAGCTCTTGGCAAGACGAAGCCAAGCACTTGGGCCGCATCGAGCATACGTACTACTTCCCGGGAGTCAATCGCGTTGCCGCGTGCGAGGCCAACTCACAGTGCCTCAACCTCTACTTTCCCGACACCCTCGAGCTCGAAAGGTCAATACGAGTCCCGCTCGGGAACGTGCTCTGTGCTGCTCACCTCACAGGGCCAGGCCAATTCGCTCTGTCCACCAGCAACCTCTCGATCTCCATTTACGACGACCAGAGCCTCCGTCTCATTCACGAGCTGAGCACGGACACCTCGCAAGCCTGCTTGGAGTGGGCCGCGGGCCCGCAGCTCCTGTTCTCGGCAGGGGTCAACGGAGTTGTGCGCTCCTGGGATGTCGTGGAGGGCACCGAGCGCCACTGCATGGGCGGCGTTCTGCAAGCCGGTGGGACCTATCTGGTCAATGATAGCCACACGGACATGGTCCTTGACCTCCTGCAAATCGGCTCGCTTGAATCTCTCGCCAGCGCATCCATGGACCGCACAATAAAGCTTTGGGATGTTGCCACAGGCAAGCACAAGCGCACGCTTGAGGGCCACGCCAAGGGGGTGCGATCGCTCGCCTACAGCACCGACTACCGGTTTATGGTCTCCGCAGGGTTCGACTTTGACGCGTACGTGTGGAACCCCTACGTGGAGCATCTGATTCTGCGCCTGCATGGCCACAATGCCCCCCTTTGCAAGGTCAAAATGGTTCCTGACACACCCCAAATCATCACCGCGGACACCGCTGGGGTCTTCAAGGTCTGGGACATCCGCAACTTTGGCTGCGTACAGACCTTCTCCACAGAGTCGTCCGAGGTTTGCGATTTCGCCTGCGTCACGCCGCAAAAGTCTCTCGTCGCAGTCGGGCGCCGCATGCACCAGTTCGATTACGAAAAGCTTCTCAACCCCGAGCTCACCGACGACCTCCCAGTATTCCAGGCCATTTTCAACCCCACCACCATGACGCTTCTCACGGCGTCCGGGCGGGATATCAAGCTCTGGGACGCTCGAAAAGGAACCCTTATGAACCGCTTCCGCGGCATCTGCGACGGCGCCGAGCTCAGCACGATCTGCCTGGATGACCGCGAGCGCAAGTTTGTCGTTGGGGATCACAACGGCAACATCAAGGTCTATGACTACATGAACGGCACGCTCATGAAGGAGTTTGCCTACCCGACCCGAGCACACGACTCCGAGGTATCCGCCCTCATCTATTGCAACGAGTATAAAATCGTCATCTCTGCTGGGTGGGACGACACTATCCTCCTGCACGACGAAATGGACCCCGAGCGCGGCGTCTTGCTCCGCCGCATGCACGGCGGCCACGCTGGTGCAGACATCACCGCCCTAGCATACTCGCAAAAGCTTGCTCTCATCGCCTCTGGGTCGCCTGCCGCGAAAAGCCCCATCGTGCTGTGGAGTTTTGAGTTTGGCCGCGTCGAAGGGGTGCTGAGCCCTGAAATCGATGCGCTCGTCAACCAAGCCGATCACAGCACACAGCTGGACGGCTCGTCGAAGCCCGCTCCGAACGCCGCGCCGCGCACCAGCGAGGCGGCAAAGGCTATTACGGCACTCGTATTCATCGATGTCGCCTTTCCGGGCCTCGTCAGCGCAGACGACGGGGGCGGCATCGTGTTTTGGGCTGTTCGCCCAGCCCAAGAGTGGCGCAACCGCTCCCTCGTGCGATTTGTCAATCGCAACGGCCAGCACAACTCGGCGGTCTCTGCAATGTGCGTCCTTCAAGAGGAAAACAAGCTCTACACCGCCGACGACAAGGGCTTCGTGAAGTGCTGGGATTATTCGCTCCTTGTCGAAAAGGTCGCCGCCTGCATCGGCCCCTCGACCTTTTCTGCAGTCGAGTGCGAGAATCCACGCAGGAAACTCCACGTCGATGTTTCGAAACTAGGTGAGCCCAACTGCCAATCCCCGACTGCGCCGCAAAGCGCCTCCGACTCATCCGGAAAACCCGCGGCGCCAACACCGCGTCGAATGTCAGTCTCCTCGCAACCATCCCCTCCAGCGCCTGCAGACCGAGCCCCTAGGCATCGGCCAGCGGGCCTTGGGCCAAGCAGACCGCGAGCGCCGCGTGGGCGCGGGACGCAGTCCTTCACCGCGTTTCGAGCCGCAGCGGTCGTTCCGCTCGAGCTCTCCTGGCAAGCCCACGGCGACGCCATCCAGTCAATGCAGCTCGTTCTGAACAGCGAGCGCTCGTGTTTGATCACCGCGTCGCACGACTGCCTCGTGAGGATTTTCGACCTCCGCGGCGTGGTCCTCGGGACTCTCCGCCAAGGCGAAGAGCTTGCTGGCCTCAACTGGCGCTTCAAGATTGATGTCACCTCGCGGCAGACCAAGCAATTGTCCCAGGCGCGGGCAATCCTCGACGAGATGGCGGATATCGAGCAAGAATTTGAGCGGATCGCCAGCGAGGCGAGTGCTCAGGCCGCTGCCGCTGCCGACGACGAGAGTTACAGCGGAATGAACGCCTCGGAAAAGGTTCATTTGCTTCGCGACGCAGAGCCCAACGACGTGGGATCGGCAGATTTCGCAAAACCTGTGCGTCGTTCAGAGTCCACAACGGCGATAGACCACTATACGCGAAGGACGCCAAAGCTGGTTCCTATCGACTCGCGAAACGCTGGGCGGGGCTTCTCAAATTCACTCAAGGGCAAGAGATTGCGCTCCAAACCGTTCGGCAGCTCGAAACCCTACTAGGCTAGGCCACCTTCTCTTCTTTTAATTTTAAAGCACCGTCGTCATCGCTCATCGCTCATCGATTATCCAAAGAGAGGAAAAGACGCCTGACCTGCTCGTCGCTTGCCAAAAGGGGGGAAGGGATCATCAGCAACAGATACTTGATGTCCATTGCACGTCTGTCGAGGCGGCGCAAAATCCAAACTCCCAAGCAAGAGCTCGCCGCGTACAAAAAGATAAACGAGGCCAAGACTAGCTTGCTCATCGTCGAGAGCTTGTCGCTTGCTTCGAGCGCGAGCGCGACCTCGACCCTCCTGACTTGGTTCAGAGGTTCAGCGAGGACGGCCGCACGCGCATACTTTTCCTCGCGAGTGAGGCCACGGAGCTCGGCCAAAGCACGTTGGGCCACGGCTCCGCCAGTGCGGAGCTCAGTTATGGTTTTATCGAGATGCCTTTCGAGGCTTTCGAGGCCCGCTCTGAGCCCCAGCGTCATCGCCGCGCTCCAGTGCTCCTTCGGATTCGCTTTACAAGCATTCAAGCATGCATTGTCGTAGATCAGGGCAACGAGCTCTGCTGACGCCGCACTATCCGTCAAGGCCAACAACTCCGCTACATCGTCCCTGCTTGACGTCGCGTCACGAAGTTGCGCGTAATTGTCTCGGAGCTGCTCCACGCGGTCAACCACCGCTGCTGCAATGCCGCCCCCGACATCGTGGCTGAATGCACGCTCCACGTCCAAGACAGCCAGGGCCCCCGCGAGGGCGGCATATTGCTCGCCGGTTTGCTGCAGGAGTTCGAGAGCCGCACCCATCGCAGGCTGAAACGAGCCCGAGAGGAGAGACATCACGGAGTGGTGACCCACGGCTACAAGCAGGGGCAGACAGAGCAGGATCGCAAGAAAGCCCGCCATCACCATCCCGCTCGAGCTGGCGACAGCCGCAGACGGCGTGGAGCGGCGATCTGGGGAGACTTTTGCTCGCTTTGCTCGACGTTTCCAATCCGGGCGCCTCGGTTCGCCTTTCGCAGCGCTTGGGAGCGCGATCCCAACGCGGGACTCTCGCGCCTTGCCTTGTGGTGCATCGGCCATGGCAACGATGGCCAAAAAGGCGGGGTCCTTGGACTTGGTGAGCGAGTCAAAGTCCTGCTCCTCGCCATCGAATTCAAATGCACCCTCTTCTTCAGCGAGCAAGGCCTGCATTTCGCGGCGCTTGCGCCGGATTGACTCGCAGATGGAGGAAACCAAGCCCCTACGCATGGTGCCGTTCCCAAAAGCGTCAACCCAGTGCTCGTGGTCCACCGCGATGCTGCGCGCCAAGGGTAGAACAAAGAGGACCAGAACGGTGGCCGCGCTTAGACACCCGACCACCGCGCTCGCCCACAATCCGCCCTGAAGCGAGGAAACGGCCCAATTCGTCACAACTGAGCTCTCGGCTACAGACGCGTCGAGCAGCTCAAACAGTCCGCTTTGGATAAAGGACGCACATGTCTCCCCACATGCTGGCAAAGAGCCATTCGTTGGTTCTGAAACACCGCGTGCAAACCCCATAAACGCGTTCACGGCAAGCCAATAGCTTGTGTTGCCTCCACGGATGTTGACTGAAATGCCGGCAGAGCTGTTGAATAGGCTTCCAGCGAGCCCCTCGTCCTCGTGCCCGCTCCACTTTGCAATAAGCAAGTTGGCTGCGCGCATGGCTTCCATCCGCCCATTCAGCAAATCCTCGTCCCCTCCCAGCAGCGCAGCTCTGCTAACATCAACGACGTGCATGGCCCGCTCGTTAGACAAGGCGGCTGTTCTTGCGAGGCCTTCGAACTCCGCGCGCGACAGATAAAACTCGACATATACTGCGACAGAGACCAGGGTCGCGGCCACAAACACAAGAGCGATGAGTCTGCGGGCTGCCTGAGAAAGCGCTTTACGGCGCTGCACCGCCTTGTGGATGTGATCGAACACCGACTTGCGCCTGCCCCTAGATGCTTCGCTTGCCTGGGAATCTGCCCCACGCCACACAGTGATTGCGTGTTTCTCGGCAGAGCTGATGCTGCCCAAGGTTTCGTAGGGAGATTTTGCGGCTGGCAAACGTGGGACCCCTTGCGCTGCGAGCCCGGCGTGGCCTGCCAGGTTTGGCTTGCTGCGGAGGAATTCGAGCATCACCAGCTCGATTCTCTCAAACGAGCCCCGCACGTCAACCGTGTACGACATCATTGAAGAGGCCACATTGAGCGTTTCGCCGCAGACGTGCATGACACCTACCCCGGGATGGTCCAAGAGGGCAAGGAAGTCTGCCGACGCGAGCTCCGCCGGGCTTAAGAAATCCTCTAGCCCAGCCCCTTCGGCCCGCGGAGAAGCTTGGAGCACGTCGGCCCACGCAGCCCTCGAGGCGAACTGGATCTGCATCTTTGCCACGTCGATGACCAAAAACTCACCGCTGACCGCGTGCTGATGTTGAAACGAGCCTCTGAAGACGAGGCGGGCCTCGTCGTTCAGGCTTGGCGTCACTTCGAGCATAAGCGCCATCGCGTAGCCCCGGGCATGCAGGCCCCATACCGGACGCGTCACGGTCACGAAGTTTACCTGCTGCTCCAAGTACCGGTGCAGGAATTTGTTGTGCATCGCGGAGAAGGGCTTCGGGCAGAGAGTGCTGATATTTTGCCCCACCAGGTCGCTGCGCTTTGTCCCAAAAAGCCTGCAGAGCTCGCTGCTCGCGTCAAGGATGATGCCAAGGCTCCCCTCGCTTCCAGAGATCGTCGCTGATGCGGGGGCCACAAGCTCCCCTCTTGACGGTCCCTCTTGCAGACCCTGCTCGAAGGCGCGCAGTTGCGCGACCTTGCGAAGGTACTGAGCCGTGTCTTTGTCGTTCAGGACAAACTTGAGAAACATCGAGTACATCCGCAATGCCTTGGGATCCTCAGGGCCCATTCGCAGCATCTCCTCCAAGTGCCCGCACGCCACGTTGTACGCCGCCCCGACGTGCCGGCCAGCAGCAACGAGGTCGGCACGCTTTATTATTTCTCCGCCAGAGTGCCTGCTCTGCGGTTTCAAGGCTTCCCACGCGGCATGTTGGAGCGCGAGTGCTCGCCGCATCGCAGAGCTAGCGCGTATGGCGTGCTGGTCAAAGTCCTTAAAGTTCATCGCCTTTTGATGAGCCTTCGAGTTCATGACCGAGGCTCTCGTCGCTGTGAACGCAAAGTAGAGGTCGTCCAAGGCGCTTGGCATTGCGCGCCTCGCTCGTTCCACATAGTAGGAGCAGAGCAGGACATTGCTCTCGCAATCGCGCATCAGCAAAGCCACGTGCATAAGAAAGAACGCCGAATCGCGCATCTGCTTGTCTGCCAGCTCGCGGTAGATTTCTCGCTTGTCTGCCCAGTCGACTTTGTGCGAGGGAAACTGATGCCGCATCGCCAGCTCGAGAAGGATGGGGCTTTTGACGTCTTTGTACGGCATCGCTCTCAGGAACTCAATCCGTGCGCTGACGAGCGACTGGGCAACGTGCCATGTTGTGGGGACCAGCAGAGCAAAGCAAAGGGACGCGCCAAAGTCCCCAGGCGGGCCAGCCGTTGCAGTCTGTAACAGTGCACAGATCCCTGACCAAAAGTACAGCAACGCCGTCGCCATCCACACCGTTGCAGCCGAGGTGCTCCTCTGCGGTAGCAAGTAGAGCTGCGCGCCAGACAGCATGGCACCGGAGAGCGTCGCCCAGGTTGCGACAACGACGGCGCCCGCTCGCACCTCCACGAGGATAGCTAACGTCGAGAGAGCAGCAACTCTCAGCGCGTACACCCGTCCGTGGCTTGCCGCACGCGCGTTGCTTGCCATGGGCCGCCTATCAACGCAGAGGAATACGAACAGCGTACTTGTTACCAAATACCAACCAAGCACCAGAGCAGCGACAACGCCGCCGACAGCGCCGCCCGCATTGCAGGTGGGCTCCGAGGTGTCCCCGCCCAGACACCCTGCATGTCCTCGCTGCACACCAGCAATCAGCCATGTCAAAAGCGGGATCGTCGCTGTCGATGGCATCGCTTCCAGCAAAACCGCTGCCATGTCGCTCTGCATCACCCAGGTCGGCACCGCGCCAGCGAGCTGCAGCCAAAAAAGGCTGCAGTAGCACGAAGACAGGACAATCGCCACTACGAATAGTGCTGTGCCCTCTCCATCTGCTCCGGCGGCGACGATTGGGTACAAAGTCGCCCAGTCTAGCGCCCGCGACACCGAGTCGACAAACCACGACGGCCACGGGATGGCACTTCGCGAGCTCAGCACAAGCGAGGCAGCTTGGACTGCAACAATACAATCGTAGAAGTACACCGTGCTGGCCGACAACGGTCGCATTCGGCGCCCAACCCGCGCGAAAGCACGAAACACCACGTTTCGCAAGCGCGTCGCCCTGGATTTCCTTGTGCTCTCCCAACTCGCTCCATCAGGCAGCACGCCGCGCGGGTCGAGTGGCGTTGGCGATGCTTCGCCGTGAGCAAGCGCCGCGTCGAGCTGCTCAGTCCCCTTGGCCAGGACATTGCCTCGCATTCTCCTTGCCAGTGTGGGGCCGGCCGCCGCCTACATATGGGGATCTGTAGCGTCCTGTGCACGCACGCGTGCATCGAAAATCGGGTGCTGTCTACTGCGCGGCAGAGATGACTGAAGTTTGCAACCTGAACAACTTGGTCATCCAACGGTACTCTATCATGGCGGATGTTAGTAGCCGTCATTCCACTCTGGCCCAGTCATGTGGAGCGCCAACTGCCCGCTCAGCCGCGCAGTTTCATGAATGTGGCACATGTTTCCGTCTTGCACCGGCGCGCCCTCCT
>BLSG01000411.1:119614-137704 GCA_012862495.1 Thraustochytrium aureum | reverse complement strand
GGACCCGGCGCAGTTGGTATTCCGAGTCTGCCTGAGCACTGTACCACATTAGGCGCGACTGAAGTTGTTGCGAAACCGACCACCTCGCTCCCTCCGAGTCAGGAGGCCGACGGCGTTTTGTCAAGCCCCCGCACCTACCTGGTTTGGCGTGACGGGCGAAACGGCTAGCTGATTCCTTCTGAACGACGACCGCGTTTGGAGGACGGTCCCTCTCTTGTTAACCGTCAGACCCCAATCGCGCCGGGCCTTCCTGGCCGGCGGACCATGGCTTCGCTCCTGGCGAAAACAGCGCACCTCGAAGCGGCGCTCGAGCGGGAATCGAGCAACGGGCTGCCAAGCGATGGAGCCCTTGGCGTGAAACGAAAGGACGGCGGTTTCCTGCATGGACCGCATCGCGTCCTGTTTGCCGTCGTTACGGCCATTGCGTGGGTGCCGCGAGCAGACTGCTGGTGGAAGTTTGTCGCTGTAGAGGCCGTTCAGCTTGGCCAGCTCCTCGCTTTCTCCTTTTCCGCGCGGCATGGATTCCCTTGGGGCGAGTTCGTCACCGGCTCCGTGTCGCCTCTCCTGGGCTTCTTTTTGGGGGACCTTCGGCCTCTCGCCCGTGGCGAGGTGGGACTAGCAACCGTGACGCCATTCGCAGTGGCATTGATAGCTGGTATCGTTTGGTCCAGCATGGTCCTTCTGCTCGTCTTTCGCTGGCACCAGATGGAGAACGCCGCGGCGTTTATTGCAACTGCCAAACTGCTCAGCCGAACGTGCGGAGTCCTTTTCTTGCCCACAATCACCACCCTGCTCGGAGCCTTCGATTGCAATTTGGCACTTGCTGCTGGGGCTGTGTGCGGAGGGCCGTTCCATTTGGGACTGAAATCCGTGGCTGGAGCTTTGGTACTTCAGATCACGACGTGGGCGTTCACATGCCAATTGCTCGTCATGGACAGAAACCCAATCTCATCCAACCTTTCGGCGAAGACGCACGGACGCCCAGCTGCAACGATCGTCCTTGCAAAAGCAGCCCTGGCAGTAGGTTTCGCCGGTTTAGGCGCGTCGAGCCCGATCGTTTTGAGTGGCGCCCTTGGAGCGTTCGGTTTGCTTCAAGTTTCTCTCGTCCACTTTTTCGCGCCGCACTACAAGATGTCGGTGAACCGCTTGCTTCTCGGGTCAGGAGCGATTTTCCTTTGGTCGGCTGCATGCCTCGGGATCGAAACAATCATTCGCTCCAGCCCAAGCGCTCCAGGGACGGCGACCGACCGCTTTGGTGCAGTTTGGGCTTTTGTCTTGGGGAGCCCAGTTGCAGCAGTTTTGGCCATCAACCATTTCAACAGCCGCATCGAATCCCTTCGCCACAAGGCACCCCCGCCTGGTGTGGGGCCCCACATCCTTGAGCTCATGCTGCGCGTGTCGCATCCTCCAGGATCGGTTCCCTGGGAGGACGTGCAGGACCTGTACCGTGACGCCGCGGAGGAATTAGTTCCCACAAGTGCGTTTTTCGCGCTTCACCTATCTGTTCTGCTCAATTCTTGGGGCAAGAAACAGCTTCTCTCAGATAGGTACATCCAAAACGCGAGAGGGCTCCGGCTCCGCATCGAGGACATGTTTTATGTGTTCGGGGCGCGTGTAGAACAGGAAAAGCGGCGCACGGGGAAGGCCACAACATCGCTCAATTTTATGGCAGTCGATTTTCACGCCACGGAGGCAAAGCGGCGAATCATCGAGGCCCTTAAGCTTATCGTCAAAGCTTGGACGCGCTTTGGATCGGATTCCGTCACGAATCAAGTGCTCGTGAGCCACAGCGCGAAGCTACAGCGCATCTCCAATCGAGCGTGCTCGCATCTCGAAGAGTTGATGCGACTCACCAACGGAAGCGCCTGGGTGCTCCGGCTCTACGCGCAGTTCCTCCACCTGGTCTTGAACAACAGAGAAGCTGCGCAAACTCTTCTCGAGCTAGCCAAGGTAAAGGACGAGGTCGATCTTTCCCAGCACCGTAAGAGCAAGTCTGGGGCCATTCCGTTTTACGGCGGAAGCACATTTTTGACGCAGGCGGTGGCGACAATCAGCACCAAAAAGGACAGCCTTGGCACCATCGTTGATAGCACCGCTGGGCTTTGTTCTTTGTTTGGCTACTCGCGCGACGAGGTGGTGGGGCAAAACGCCAGCATGCTTTGCCCTCCCCCCTTCGATTCAATGCACGACCACTTTCTGAATCGATACCTCGAGACCCACTCCGAGTTTAAGCCTGTGACCCGCCGGGTTTGGGGGCTCCATGCAAACGGGTACGCATTTCCTCTTGACCTGTCCGTGGCCCCGATGTACAGCAACGAGGGGGAGCTAGTCTTCACCGGGGTGTTTGAGGACTGTTCCACGCCTGGTCAGGAGTTCGTCATGCTCGACTCGGATGGGGCAATTCTCTTCGGGACCCAAAAGGCCTGGCAAGATGTTTTCGGGCTCCCCGTCGGCCCAGACACGACAGAGATGCAGCGCATGCTCCAATCCTTCTTCGGAGACGAAGTCGCGGCGGAGATCGTGGGGAGCCGCCGCGCAAGCCCGTGTACAGTCACTACTCGAGGCGTGGACTGGACGTGCTACGCGACCCCCACCTCGTACGTCGTGGATGTCCGTGGCAGTAAGTCAAAGGCCGACCTGACGCTCGTCGCCTTTAACCTCAACGCTGCCCGGCTGGACTCGAACAGCAGCAAAAGTCTGGCGGGAGGGGAGGCTTTGCAATCGTTCGGGTGCTCGCATAGTCACAACCCCACCTCACCCGCGCCCTCCCAGTCGGCCTCGTCTCGGAAGACCTCCCGTCGCTGGGAGGGCAGGAGGGCCTCGAATCAAAGACATCCATCGCATCACGCAAGAGCCAAATCCTTTCCCGTCTCAAGTCTTCGCCTGACAACGAATCGATAGCCACCGAGTTCTCCGCGCTGAGTGGGTCCTGGAAAAGGAGGGGGGGGGTGAGGTGGGCGCAGAGCAGTGCGCTCAGCGCCTCAAAACGGTCCAAACAGTTCATGCGGGGAACGGCAATGACTGGGGTGGTCTGCTTGGCTTTCGTCCTCTCGCAAAGCCTGCTCCGCCAGAACCACTTGTGGAAGAGCGAGGATGCGGGCTGGGTATTTGGCTCGTTCCGGCGGGCGAGCTTGATGGCGAACGCTGCAGGAGCTGTTGCCGCGCTCTGCTGCGACGGGAACGGCGTGCTCCAGTGCTCGGCAGACCCAGTCGAAGCTGAGGGTCTCAGAGCCGCGCTACGAACGACCCTAAATGAGCTGAAACAGCTCCACCTTGCCGTGTCGGAGCACGTTGCGCTTTCCGACTTTGAGGGCCTTCGAGCCGTGGAGACAACCCCAGACCTTTTGCTTTACTTTCCGGGCCAAGGTGTCAAGAACAAGAGCCTTCACGAAGGGCTCTTCGCCTTCGCTGACCACGCTCTCGGGGCTGCTGCACATTGCGATGGATTCTCACAAGCAGTTGCTGCAAATGCGGGGGGGCACTTTTTGAACGGCTCGTCAGAGCGAGCCATCAGTTCCAACTTGCCGCAACGGCGCCTCTCGACGCTGCCATGGAGCGCACGGAGATTTCAATTCTGCCTTTCCTGGTGTTGTACATCCTCTATTGCCACCTCGTCGTCGCACCGCTGGCCTGGCGGACGTGGGAGCAGCAAGAAGCAACAACGCGCTCGTTCGTTGGTATCTCCAAGAAGACGGCACTCGCCCTGAGCGGCGAAGCCTACAGACGCCTTCAGGCGGCCAAAGCCGTTCTGCGCGAGGGAGCAAACGTGACTCACGACAGTAGCATTGCCAGCACAGGACACGGCCATGGCTCGGAC
This sequence comes from Thraustochytrium aureum, assembly GCA_012862495.1. Lineage (NCBI taxonomy): Eukaryota > Bigyra > Thraustochytrida > Thraustochytriidae > Thraustochytrium > Thraustochytrium aureum. The sequence continues at coordinate 133,887 of BLSG01000411.1, read as the reverse complement.
GGGGAGACCGAAGGGTCAAAACTTTCGCACAACTTTGGCGCGTCGCTCTTCGACGAGGACGGTATAGCTGAGCATGATGAGAGCGAAGCAGTGGACGGGTCGATGAACGCGATCTTTGACGGTGTTCAAAGTCCAGAAGCAGCAGCTGATCCAACCAAGTCGACAAACGACGATCTACCTTCACCTACACCCCAAGAGAAAGCCAAGGAGGTCAAAGCAAGCGCGACCAGTTTTAGGAATCGCGCGCAGAGCGACCAGACGCCTCGAGTTTCAAGTCACGCCTTTTCGCTCGAAGAGAGCTTTACTCACCGGACGAAGACTGAGCGAATCGTTCAAGCTTCTCGCTCCAACCACGACGATCCAAAGGTCTCTTCGCGCTCTAGTCGAAGAAAGTCGAGGGGAGAAAGCTCTGTGCACCTGAGCACAGAAAGTGCCTTTGCGGGCGCCGAGAGGAGCCGTCGCCCGCAGAGACGTCGCGTGAAAGCACCAGCGTTTGCGAATCTGCTTGAGCTCGCCCGCCTTTCCTCGGAGCCATTTGCATCGAGGTGTCCGAACGGCTTCGCGCATCGCCTACATTGTGTGCGTGCTTTGCGCTCCGATGGCAGTCACGCAAGCGATTCTGTTTGCGTCGATAGGGCTGGAGTCGAGGTATGTAGCTACTTGCGACGCTTTTGCCGACGTCCTTTCCAGCTCCGGCCGCCTGTGGGCCTACACGAGCAACGCAGACTACATGTCGAAATCCTGGCCGCCGGACAATGCCGATGAGTGGCCGATACGCGCGGGGCGATTGACGGACCGGTTGCTTGAAGCGCAAAATTTTCTTGAGGAGGCACAACTTGCTCGAAGGGCGCTCGGCGAGAGCAAGTATCTTCGACCTGCGGGGAAAGCTTCAATTGGTGCGTGGAAAGCGCACAACGTGCACTTTTTCGACAATGGCTGTACTAGCAAGTGCCAAGCGGCGCAGCACTTGGAGATTTCGAGCCTCCTAAGCCGCGGACTGCATGTGGCGCTTCTCACCGCGCACGACAGAGTACGAGAGCGCATCGCCCTGCGACAGACCTGGCAGGCCGCAAATGCAAGTGAATCAGAGCATATCTTCAATGAGCCTTTGGCAAATGGGACACTTTCAAGCCGGCTAACCGACAGGATCAGCGCAGCGCAAGCTCTTTCAGACTCGCTGGAGCGCGCAGCAGAAATACACATTGAGGCTATGCAGGTCTCGCAGATGGCAAGCTTGCCCTTGCTTTACCTGGAAGCTGCTCTTTTCTGCCTCGGCATTGTGGCTGCTGGTTTTCTTTCGATACGAGAGTTTCGGCGCATGAGCGATCGGGTGGAGGATATGCAGGTCTTCTTCTTCCTAATCCCTGCGAAATTCCTCTCGCGCCGGGCCAACCCAGAGCTGCGCGAGATGATCAAGCAGTTCGGCGGCTTGGCGCCGCGTATGTAGCGAAAAACCAGATCCTTAACACACTGTCTGCCCTCTGGATGGCGAAGTTGTGCTGCGCGAGTGGCCGTGACCGAGCAAACACGAGCAGGGGGCTCCACGAAGAGCTGAAGTACTCGCAGCACCGACAGGTCAAGGCCAACCCGTAGACCTACGTGAGTACTCGCACCCAAAGCCTACGAGAAGACTAGACTACTCACTCACTCACGTGTAGTACATCCAAGCAACGTCCGCGCAGGTCGTGGTCCACGAGAGAGGCTCGAGAGCCCGCTCGACTGGTCAACGCGAGCTTCGCCGTTGGCCCAAGATGACAAGATCAATCGTGAATCAACCGAGACGCAAGAGAGACCAGGCAGAGCAGAGCTGGCAGGCAGAGCCGCATCGGCCGTGGCAGCAGCGGAGCAGCTGCATCGTTCGTACGGCGGAGACGCAGCGGAAGACCTCGTGCAAGAATAGGTCTCAGCAGGAAGGCCGTCTGGGCGCCCCGAGAAGCCGGCTCCTGCCGCGGTTTGGTGGGATGGACGCCAAGTCGCGCAACGAGGACAGGAAGCGGGCCATTGAGGCCAAGCGCAAGAGGCTCGAGGAGATCAGAAGAAGCAAGGCTGCTGTGGGGACAAGCGCCGCTGATGCCGCCGCGCCGACGCAGGTGTCTGCGCAGCCGCCCGCGCCTGCGGGTCAAGGAGCGGCGGGTAACGAAGGGCTGGATACGCTTATCAAGCAACTGCTCGAGAAGCCAAGCGAAGCCGAAGAAGACCGCGCGGAAAGGGGCGGCGCCGTTGCGCCTGCCGCAAGGCCCGAAGGGGGGAGCGATCCAGCCAGCGCAGGAGGCACGCTGCGAAGCCAAGCGACGCTGAGGCGCGTTGTGGAGCTTGGCGCCGTCCACATCCCATGCAAGCCAGCAGACACGTACGACAAGGGAACGCAGACCGACGCGCCAGAGACCGCCGAGCAAGACGACTTGGATTCCTCCCTCGCAGGGATGCAGAGCCCCCTTCGGCGGTCGCGCAAAGCCACCGAGACGTCGAGCGAAGCGGCCGCAGAGAGCAGGCCTCCGCCAGCGACGACCGCGCCCGGCGGCCTGGAAGAGCCGGAGACGGCCCCGCCATCCCTAGATGCGGAAGAAAGGGCCTGCATCGAGCGCGAGCAGGGCTTCCAGGCCTTCCTCTCGCAAGGCGTCCGCATCGTCGAGCGCGCAATGAAGCAAAACGCAGCTTTCGACGTCACTATTGACTACGGAGGTCTAGATGCCGCCGCCGGGGCCGCCGCCGAGTCGCTCAGGCTCGTCGAGGTGATCATGGACGAGCGCTGGAGCAAGGACCGCACAGTAACCGAGATTCAGAGCTCGCCGCACCACAGCGAGCTGTTCCTTGCCGCGTACGGCAAGCGGCAGGCAACGTCAGAGCTGGACTGGTCCCGAAGCTCGTCAGACCCCAACGGCGTGGTGCTGGTGTGGTCCTCGCACATGGCTACTGAGCGCCCCGAGTACGTGTTTACGACTCAAGACGCGGTTCACACTGCCAAGTTTCACCCTTTCGCGCCAAACATCATCGTGGGCGGGACGTACTCGGGTCAAATCGTGGTTTGGGATTTGCGCGCCAAGTCGGCACCGGTGCAACGAAGCCAGCTCTCTGCAGAGAGCCACACCCACCCGGTGTATTCGATGGCGATCACCGGCACAGTGAACGCGCACAGCCTTGCCAGCGTCAGCACAGACGGGCGCTTGTGCCTCTGGTCGCTTGCCAACGTGTCACAACCCACTGAGAGCCGCCAGCTCGTGTGGAACAAGAAGGATATTACGGCTACTGCGCTGGCCTTTCCGGATGGGGAGACCAACGAGCTTTGTGTTGGGGCGGAGGACGGCCGCATGTTCCGCGCCCAGGTGCACGGAACAAAGGCCGGCGTGCAGAGCCAGCGCGAGGCGCACTTTGGGCCCATTACGAGACTCGACTTTCACCGGGGTTCGAGCTCCCTCGCTGACTTGGTGCTCTCGTCCTCGATGGACTGGACTGTCAAGCTTTGGTCGCAGCGCGTCGGCGACGTGCCTCTTGCGACATTCGAGGGATCAGAGGACTACATTTTCGACGCGAGATGGAGCCCTGCGCACCCGGCCTTGTTTGCAACAGCGAATGGCGCCGGCATGCTCGACTTGTGGAACATCAACGTCGACCTCGAGGAGCCCGTTGCGCGTGTGCAAGTCGCCTCGAGCGGCGCTTGCGCACTGTCGAGCCTTATGTGGGCTCCTGGTGGCAGGCAGATCTATGTTGGCGACGCGCGAGGGCGCGTCCATGTCTACGAGGTTGCCAGCGAGGTTGCAGTGCCCCGCCGCGATGAGTGGGCCAGACTTGAGAATACAGTGGCCAACCTCGTGGACGAGGCTGGCTCGCTGGCGGCGTAGCAAACATTTGAAGACAGAAATCCCAAGTTGAACTTTCTGGGGTGGACCTTGCAGGGCACCCACGCGCAGTTTTTTCGTGTGTGTCCGCCTTACAAGCACTGGCCTGTGGGACAGTAGCAGCAGCAGCAGTAGCAGCAGCAGGTAGATGGGAACGGCGCGCCAAGGCGACACAGCACCGCCTTTCTTTTCACAATTCTAAGACCTGTTGCAAACGGCAAACGAAGGTGTCGGTAATGCGCTGTCGCCCCCGAGATCTGGGCATCGCAGCGCGCGCCTGACTCGCTCTGCATTTGCTCTGCAGTTGCGCGACGAAACGGTCGCCAAACCCGTTGTCGTACCTGCGCTACCTATCGGGCGTCGCCCCCCCGAGAACTGGCCTTCGCGGCGCGCTCTCTTTCGAGGGCATCGATCGCGCGCCTGCCTTGGTCTGTCTTTGCGTCGATCACCGTGAGCGCACCAGAATCCAGCTCCAACTCGTTCAAGCGAAACTGATCGTCAATGTGGCGGCGAAATCGTAGCTCGGTGCGCATCCAGGTGTCATCGTTGACGCCCTGGACAGCTTCGTCTTCCATCTTGTTCTCGCCGATCCCACCAGAGTAGGCTTCGGCGGCGCTGGCGCTCGTCAGCTCTTCGGGGCCGCCGGTCCCGCCCCCCTCGGTGTGCGCGACAGCTCCTTCCGACGAACCAGGTGCAGCCCCGGCTCGGTTTGCCGCGCGAAGTTTGCTGTTAAACTCGTCTAGCATCTTTAAAGTCTCCGCCTGTCTCCCCTTTTTCGTTGCAGCCTTCCTCGAGCTCGCCAGATACTTGGCACGCCGCTTCTCCAGCTCCGAGAGCACCGGGTTGCTTGCGACAGGCTCTGTCGCATGGCTTGCATTCCTGCCGCCCTGGGGGGCAAGAGTCGCGCGAAGCTGCTCGTACTCTGAGATCTCATGCCGTTCGGCGCTCGCACCACTCGTACAGGCCGTTTCCAGTTCCTGCGAGCCCCTGCCTGCGTCGTGTGGCGGACGCGAAGGGTGTTTTTCATCCCTCTCGCTCTTGCTGCGTTTGCCATCCCTTTCGCGCTTGCCGGATTTCCCGCGCTCGTGGTCGTGCTTGCGCTTGGACTCCTTGGAGGTCTTGTGCTTGGGCGCCTTGTGCTTGTTGGACTCTTTGGTCGTTTTGTGCCTCTTGCGGTCGCCACCGCCATCCTCGCTGCTCTTAGGCTCATCCCGGCCGTGCTTTCGCCGCTCTTTGGCGCGCTTGGGCGAGCTCGTGGGCCTGTCGCGCTCCAGGTCGCTAGCGGGGTCGGCCGGGGCGCGTCCTGGTGTTCCAGCGGCGACTTTCGCGGCGTCGAAGAGGTTGACTTCTAATGGGGGCTCTTCTTCCTCCTCCTCCTCTTCCCCCTGGAACGAGACCAGCCTCTTGTCTTGCTTGGCAAGGTGGCCTGTCGCCGCTCTTCTAGCCTCGGCCGCGTCGCGCGCCAGGGCGGCCGCACGTTCTTCTGCGCGCTGCGAGCGAGACATGCGCGGCTTGATGTCGTCAAAGGGGCACAGGAGAACCTCGGTTGAAAGAATACGCGGCATTGGATCCACGGGCCGGTCCTCAGCGCCAACTTCGGCCTCGTTCAGCTTGAGCACGTTGAAAATCGTGTTGCCGGTCACCTTGCCAAAGATCGTGTGCCGTTTGTTGAGCCACTCGCACGGGCCAAGCGTGATGAAGAACTGGCTCCCGTTCGAGTCGCGCTTGTCGCCTTCGGAGGCCATCGCCACCATTCCTGGCCGGTTGAACCTCAGTCTCGAGTGCACCTCGTCCTTGAACGGCTTCCCGAAGACTGACTCGCCGGCCTTGCCAGACCCAGTGGGGTCGCCAGTCTGCGCCATGAAATCCTTGATCACCCTGTGGAACGGCGCCCCATCAAAGTACTCCTCCATGCACAGCTGGCAAAAGTTCCTGCACGCGAGGGGCGCTTCATTTGGCCACAGCTCGACGTCCATGTCGCCGAGCGAGGTCCTGACCACCACTTTGCCCCTGGTGGGCGGCTCATTCGTGCCGTACCTCTGGCTCATCGCGCCGCGCCGCACCCAGCCCCACGCGAGCGCCGGGCCCTCGGCGCCTTCGTGCGCGCCTCGCTCGCCGCAAGCGAACGGGATCTGCGCGCGCCACCGCGGGCCCAACTGCGCCGATCGCAGGTGCATTGCGTCCGCCCATCTGTGCGTCCAGACCCCATTCTTCCCGACGCGACACCGACAGCAGCAGCAGCAGCAGCAGCAGCAGCAGAAGGAGAAGGAGCAGCAGCAGCAGCAGCAGCACGAGAAGATGTTTGCGGGCTCGGCGGCGCGCGGCGCGGCGCGATGCGTGGTGGGAGGTCGGAGGATGCTGTCGAATGTAAGTGGGATCGGACGATGATGGGAGCGTAGCGGACTGACGCGGACCCGTCCGCGGCCGCTCCGGGTGCTGGCAGGGCGGAGCTGGCTGGATGATGGTTGGTGGTCGGTCGCGCTGGCGCGTTCGCTCGTCGCTGGCGGCTGACGCGGCGAACTGGTGATGGAGGGGTGCAGGGTCCGAAGACGTTCAAGGTGCTCGGGTTGCAGCAGGTGGCCATTGGTGGGTTGGACAAGGGCGCGCTGAGCGCGCTCTGGGAAGGCACGCTTGGTGTGCCCAAGATTGGCGAGTGAGTCGAGCTGGCTTGCGTTCGCTTGGCTTGGCCCAGTCCGCCAGCGCTGACCGGACGCATTCGAAAGCTACCAATCGGAAAAGGAGAATGTAGACGAGGATATCTTGCAGCTCGGTAAGGGCCCCTACGCTGTCGAGGTGGACCTTATGCAGCCGCTCGACCCGAACAAGTCGCCGAAAGTCCACGTCCCGAGCCTGAACCACATCGGGCTCTGGATCGACGACCTCGACAAGGCGTACGCAGAGCTCTCCGAAAAGGGGGTTCGCTTTACGCCAGGCGGGATTCGCAAGGGAGCAGCAGGCCACAACGTCTGCTTCATTCACCCCAAGGGCAACGACGCCACTCCGATTGGCGGCGCCGGCGTGCTGATCGAGCTGGTCCAGGCCCCCGAGGACGTCATCAAGGCTCTCAAGTGAGCCGCTGGCTCTTTTTCGGCCGCATCAGGTCAGCAGCTTGCATCTGAGGAGTCTGTCCCCGAGTCGGCCCGCCCGGCTGTGCTAACGCAAATGGTTTCCCAAGCGGGCTTTTCCCAATCGACGCATATCAACAAAATCAACACTTCGCCCGTGGCATCATCTTGCGCACCGTCCTTGGCATCATCTTGCGCACAACCCCTGGCATGGCGCAGCGCGCAGCGCCCTTGGCATGGCGCAGCGCCCTTGGTATGGCGGCTCTTGGCATGGCGCAGCGCGCACCGATGCAAGATCGCAAAGGGTAGGACTGTCCTAGCCGTTGAGGTCGGACGTGCGAAGCGCTGTTCTCTGCTGCCAGCATCGGCATCAGCCACGCAGCCGCCAGCCTGCTCAAGCCATGCAGTCACGTCAAGCCACGTAGCCACATCAGCCACGTCAGCTTGGCATCCACATCAGCCACCAAGCCACACCAGCCACCCGGCCACACCAGCTAGCCCCTCCAGCGTGCGTGCACCTTACGAGCTGGCGTGGCGCAGACTGCGAAGTGGACAGCGAGGTCTTCCGGACAGCGAGCGCCTGTAGCTCGGCGCGTCTGCGGCCCAAGGCAAGGCCGGAGGCCAGCATGGTGGCAGCGAGCTTTCAAGAGCGCGCCTTGGAGCGCCTTCAACACTCGAAGCGAGCGCACAAGCACAAGCGGCAAACGGAGCTCAAGCGCCTCGGGGTCCGCGACGCGGCCGGCGACGAAGAGGGCAACTACTCGGGGCCCACTGTGCACGAGTCGTTCACGAAAGCATGTGAGCGAGGCGACTGGCAGTTTGTCGGCGAGTGCTTGAATGGCGCCAACGACGGCGGCAAGGTGTTGTTCCAGCGCAACCCGCGCGCGTTGCACGAGGCTTGCTGGAATGCTCGCGCGAGAGTGACGCGAATTCTGCTCAAGTTCGCGACGCCTAGCTTCGTCAACTCTTGCGATGAGACTGGGTCCACCCCACTGCTGCTCCTTTGCCGCACAACAAACAATCCAATATCGCTTCGGATCGCCGCGCTCAAAGACCTGCTCGCGGCCGGGGCTGACCCAGCGATTCCGGACGCGGCGGGCGACACATGCCTGCACTGGCTTGCGCGCACAAATGGCCTGCTCATTGCCAAGGCAATCTTTTGCAACTGTACGCGTGCGCTTCTCGCCGCCGAGTCGGCCAATAACCGAGGCCGACTTCCAGAGGACGTTGCCCGCCTGGCTGGGGATGAGCGCTTCGTGGGGTTCATGCAGGAACGCCTGAGGCACTCGGCGCTCCAGCGTACGATTCTTGCCAAGGATGCCGCTGCGACTGAGCAGAGCGAGCGCAGCGCGAGGTGCGCAACAACTTGTTTTGCCCAGACTCTGGAGGACGCAATGGTGCAGAGCGAGGCGGTGGCTGCGCTCGCAGCCGAGCAAAAGCTCGAGGCCGAGCTCCGGAGGAAGAAGGCAGAGAAGGAGGCAGCTCAAGTAGCCGTCACACGGGCAACCGAGCAGGCTCACGCGTGGATGAAGGGGCCGTACGGTTCTGCCGAGGTCAAGTCTCTTGCAAAGACTATTCGAAACGATATGATGGAGAGGCGCGGCGCGGCCAGCGGCGACGCCACCGCGAAAGAAGCCCGCCAGCGCGCCATGGATGTCCTGCTGAAACGCAAGCAGAATGAGGCAAGGGCCAAAGCGGTGGCCGATTTCCGTGCCAGCAACCCGCCAATATAACGGCATTTGGTGCGCACCGAAATCAAATGGAGCAGCGAGGCGACAGAGTCCCACTCTGGTGGCCTTCAGCGAGACTTTTGACGGCACTCAGTAGGTAGTAAAATATTTTGGGGGCGGCTGCCTTGTTCTCTCGCTCTTTCCAAACACGATCGACTGAAAGTCGTCGGACGACAAATGCGATTAGCTCATGTCCGCAACCATGGTCAACGGGTTCTCAATGTAGGCCTTGAGCTGGTTGGAGAACCGCGCGATCGAGGCGCCGTCCACCACGCGGTGGTCTGCAGCCCAGCTGATGTTCATCACCTTGGCTGCAACAACGCCGCGGTCGGTGTTCTTCTCGTCCACGAAGCGCGGAACAGTCTGAATCTTGCCGATCGCCCCGATGGCCACGGTAGGCGCGGGGATGATCGGGGATGCGTATGTGCCGCCAATCGCGCCAATGTTGGAGAGGGTGAAGGTGCACCCGGACAGCTCATTCTCCCCCAGCTTGTTGTTGGCGCCGAGTTCCTGAAGGCGGCCCATCTCCGCCGCGATGTCGAGGATGGAGCGGTTCTGGCAGTCCCGGATCACGGGAACGAGGAGGCCGCGAGGCGTATCCATGGCAACCCCGATGTTGTGGCTAGCCTTTTGGGTCACTTCCGAGGCGTCGCTCTTGATGTGGGCGTTGAGCTGCGGGAACTGAGTGAGCGCCAGCGAGGCCGCCTTGATGAGGATGGGCATGTAGCTCAGTTTGAGCCCGCGGGCCTCTGCGGTGCGCTTCAGGTCGGCGCGGAAGGCCACCATCTCGCTCATGTCGTACTCCTCCATGTAGTTAAAGTGCGGAATCTTGAGCGACTCGACCATCGACTTGACCATGATGCGCTGGATCCCGCGTACGGGCACCACCACGTCTTCAGCAAGCTTGGAGACCGCCGGTGCCTGCTTTTGCCCCTCAGACCGGGCCTCGACAGCAACGTCCGCCGACGGTGCGGCCGCAGCAGTAGCCACCGCGGAGGCTTCGCGGGAGCGCACTTCGCTCGCCTGCCGCCTCCGCTCTTCGACAGGCACGGTGGCAATATACGCGAGAACGTCGCCCTTCAGCACACGGCCACCAGGACCGGTTGCGGGAACAAGGGTGAGGTCCAAGTCGTGATCGCGCGCCAGACGCCGCACTGCCGGAGTCGCGCGGATACGTTCGCCTTCCGCCCTCGGAAGTGGCGGAGCGGGGCCAAGGTCTTGGCCTGCGGGCCTCAGCTCCGGGTCGACCGTGAACGAGCCCAGCCGCTCAAGCACGGGCGACGGGCGCACGATCTCCACGATCTGGTCCGGGTCCTGCTTGAGCGAATCGCCGGCGGTGGCTTTAGCGGCGGCCTGCGCAGGTTCCACGGCCGGAGCAGGGGCTTCCGTTGCCGGGGCGGGGGCGCTTTTGGCACCCTCGACCTCGAGCTCGACGAGCGTGCTCCCGACGGGGGCCATGTCGCCGACCTTCCACTTGACCTCGGCAATCACACCGTCGAATCTGGACGTAATTTCGACGGTCGCCTTGTCCGACTGCACTTCGCAGATCTTGTCGAACTGCTTCACAACGTCGCCAGGCTTGACGAAAAACTGCAAAATCTCCACCTCGGCGATGCCCTCGCCGATGTCCGCAAGCTTGAACGGCACACGACCAAGGCATGCTCGGGAGGCGTGAATCCACCTGTGCTGCTGAGCCTGGGCTTTGAGCCGCTGCACTTCGTGGCCGTTCGCTCGAGTTTGTGCCCCAACGGCCCACCTCGCGCTTGCCGCCTGGCCGGTCGCCAGCCGCCTCCCATTCAGCGCCGCGCGCACCACGGCCCTTGCCGCCGCCATGGTCTCCGCCCCGGCCCTCTTCGCACCCCTCTCGCGCGCTCTGCGTTCACCCGGGCGGCCCTTCACCGGAGGCAGAATCTGCCAAGCGACCTTCAACGCGGCAATGCAGCAGTTCCAACCGTTCGCAAGCGTGCGACCTGGAGTCTGCCAACGAGTCAGCTCGAGCGTCCAACGGCAGCCTGCCTGGAGAGGGCGGGCTCCTCGAGCGCCAGCCTGCGCGCCAAACTGCCTGCCTGCCTGCCTGCCTGCCTGCGTGCGTGCCTGACTGATTCACGGTCTGCTGGACGAGTGAGAGTTTGCTGGCGACGGTGATGGGAACACAAATCCGACAGTGATCAAATCGTTGTTCGTCGCAAAAGGTGCAAAAAATAATCTCATGTCAAGACCAGCCCGTCGATCAAGACCTCAATCATTTCGGCCGGCTGGCCGGCTGGCGAGCTGCTCGAGCTGCTCGAGCTGCGCGCTTCTTCGCTCGCTCATTCTGGTCTTCGGGCGCTTCCGCCCGGCTCCGGAGGTACCATACCCAGGCTATACGACTCGTTGAGGAATGCAAGGTGATGAGAAGTTGAAACTCTCGCGACGATTGTGCTGCCGCTCTCGAGCTCGATGCATGCTCTGCTTCGGGGCGCACGCCAGGGCTCTCGATTAGCCTATCCAGCAGTGGAGCTCGAAGGCGCCGAATTGGCCACGACCGGCTGAGCATCCACGACAAAGTTGAGCGAGCGCTTAAAGCACGTGCGGCTAAGACGGCTGAGGATCTTCGGGATGCTGACCCAGGCGTCGGCGCCTTTCGCAGTGGAGCTGCTGGGGCCTTGGATGTCAGTGGACCGCGCGAGCGCCTCGGCTTCCGCGTCGGTGGTGACGTGCAACGGAATTGCAGTTCGCAGATAGGCGTGCAGGGAGGCGGAGTCGACGTTGGCATCCACCTTTCGAAGCACAACAGCCACGTCGGCGGCCTTGCAACGCTCCACGGACTGGTACATGGACGCCGCCACAAGCAGGCGCTCCTTGAGCTCTTTGAAAGCGGTCCTGATTTCTTCCACGTGCTGCCTCTTGACGATGTTGAGGAACGTGTTGCCCCCATTGGCATCGAGCTCCTCGTCCATAAGGAGGTCAACAAAGACGATCGACATCGGCTGCTCCTCGTGGATCGCCAGCTCGAGCTCCTCGAGCTCCGCGGTCGTCTTATGCGGGAAGAAGGCGGGCAGGGACGCGACGAGCGAGTTGATGGAGGCCTCGCCAAGGTTTCCGCCATGCTCAAGGTTGCTCAAGCGGCGTAGGAACGCGTGCAGCGCGGAAACCATGGTCTGCTGGTCCAGGTACGTGCCCTCAGGGACCGCCTCGGTCAGGGTGAGCAGGAAAAGCTCCAGGTCCGCGTCCCAGCGAAGCTGCTCCAGGGAAAACAAGATGCTATATGCCCACTTGGCCACGACACTCTGCAACCCATATCTGTTCTTCAAGATGTGGTTGAAGGCCTCGGCACAGCTGGTGTGCTGCGCGAGCCCGCGCTTGCCTTTCACAGAGTCCGCCGTCTTGGCAGAGGCCAGTTGCTCGTCCTTGCTGAGCTTGTACGCCCAGACGTCCTGGATGATCTCCAACAGTTCGCTTCGCGGAATCAGCCGCAGGGGTATGCTCCCGTCTGCCCGTAGAAAGGGCGGCACTCTGGGCCCTTTGCCAAGAGCCTTGACCGAGAGCTCTCCCTTTTTGTTAGACTTGAATTCGAATTGCAAGCTCTGCCAGGGCGAGCCCACCACCGTATCTGTGCTGGAGGGCCCCCACAAGCTCTCGGCGCTAGCTTCGTCGGCTTGAGCGTCGCTGCCGAGCGTATGCGTCTGCACCGCCTCGCTCCCGCTTGGTTCGCTGCCCTCGGCGCCGGAAGCTGGCGTGCTGTCTGCTTCGCCCTCGGCGCCCTCCGCGGACAAACGGCGGGTGCTGGCGCGCCTCGCGCCCGCTCGCGCTAGATGCATCGCGGCGAGAGCGCCAGCCAGGTTGGTGTTCCTGTGCCTGGCGGACATGCTTGCGAAAGCGCCAAAGCCAACTTTGTCATCCTCTCCTCCGAGCCCGTCAATGTCTGCGTACGCTGCGGCGGCTCCCGACGGAAGGTGCCGTTCCGCAAGCGCGAGGGCCTCCTTTGCTTCGCGCAACTTGTTTTGGACCTCTTTGAGTTTTTGATGTGCCTCAAAGAGCTCCGGGCCGTCCAAGTTGAGGTCTCGGATGTACCTTGCGAGGAGCTCTGCGGCTTCGCGCGTCGACCTCGGCTTGCGCTTTTTGGCGCGTCCTGGCTCGTCCTCGCTTCCCTTCCGAGAAACTTGTTCGCTGTCAATCGGGGTGCTATCACCTGCAACGCCGTCTTCAAGAGTTGCTCCCGCTCCTGCTGCTGCCGCCGCCGCCGCCGCCGCCGCTGCAGCTGCCGCCGTTGCAGCCGCGGCGGCAGCAACGTGGTCTTCGCCGCCGCCACCGCCGCCATTCCGCCCGCTCGCAGAGGACTTTCGAACAACGGAGCGCCGACGCTGTCGCATGTTGATGGATCCGCGGCGCCCGGTTCGCGGGGCCGCCGGCCCGCCACTGGCATTCGTGCTCGAACCTTGCTCGGTCGGCTTGTTGTTACGAAGGGCTGGAGGGTCTTCGCCTTCCGTGAGCCAGGGACATGAAACCGCGCTTGCAGACCAGTCCGGCCGCGGCGTCAGCGACCTTATGGCTGCCTCCTCCGCCTCGACTTGCTCGCGATACAGCGCGCGCTCGTTCTCCAAGTCGGCCTCTTTTTGCTTGATCTCGTTCAGGAGCTCGACGTAAGCAGCTTGCTTGAGCTGCAGAGCCGCTTCCTTCTTGGCGGCAACCTCCATGCGCTGGTTGATAGTGGCGCGAACCGCGTCGACCTTGGCGCGCTCGACCATGCCATCGCTGCAAAGTCCCTCCGCTTTGAAGCGCTCTATCTGCTCTGTTGCGGTCTTGAGGTCCACCCTGAGCGCCCTGCGCCGTGAGCAGGCGTCGAATAGGTTGTGCGACTTTTTGTTCAACTTTCGCGAGACCTCTTCGATGGCGCAGGCAAAGCGCTCGTGCTTGCACACCTCCAGGTCGAGCTTGGCTTGTAGATGCTGGACGTCGTCATGGCACTCCTTGCGCTCGACTTCCCTGCCCTGCATCGTTTCGAGTGCGCGCTCGAGCCGGTTCTCTAGCAAGGCGTACTCTTGAACCAGCTTGATGTACTCGTTGCGCTTGAGGGAAACGCGCGACTGGAGCGCCTCGGCGAGCTCGCGTTGCGTCCTGCAATCCTCTGAGGCTAGCTCGCTGAGTTTGCAGAAGAACGCTTTCGGGGCCGTTGCGCTTGCTTTCTCGGCAGCGTGCTGTTGCTTGTACAATCCGAGACGAAGCACGCGGAGAACTTTGCTGAGCAATGCGCTGACTTGCGGCTCCATCTGCTCCGAGTTGGCCAGTTCTTGCGCTGCCGAAAGGCACCCAAATGCCAAAACAGGGTCGACGGTACCTGGGAGCTTTCTAGACGTCTGTTGCTGGCGCGCCTCGTCTCTCGCGGGCTCAAATACGACTAGTGCATCGCTGTTTGCGTCACGGCGCTGCTCCTTTGTCCGCGACTTTTGTGATAGCGCAGGCGCAGCGTTCGCCTTGAAAGCCTCAGAAACCGTGCCAACATCGAGCGCCCTCTCCCTCCAAGCTGCCGCCTTTGCCTCCGCAACGTCCACCACCGACTTAATCGATCGCGACGCAAACGTCTTCTCCCTCTTTACATCCGCGTCGCCCTGCTCAGCCGCGCCGGCCCCTCCCATATCCCTGGACGCACTCGCCTTTGGAGG